>JAPZEA010000015.1:14457227-14468250 GCA_029783685.1 Heniochus monoceros | reverse complement strand
GTTCAGCACAGAATGATAAGTATACTTACAGCAATCCAGGTTGTGTGGCAATAATTCACTTTTAAAGCCTGGCGAAGGGGTGCACAGGGAGACTGCCCTTCAACCATCATCACAGGAGTTCCTGCGTGATGGTGTGATGGAAATGATTTCACCAGCTTTCTGAATGTATGGTTTCCTTGTAGCAGTCTGACAGCCATGCATCTAACACCTCCAGCATACCAAACGCTGCTGCTGCTGCTGCTGCTGCACTGATTGAACTGTGACTGCAGCATCTCTTGCTTCTCTCTCCAAACAGTCTATGCTTGTTTTCCAGTTTGCAATTAAAAAGCCCCCAAAAATAGCCTTAACGTCAGGGGCATCGCACTTCGGCACGTCACCCGGGAGGTAAAGTGACATCCCAGAAAGTCTAATGCCATATTATGCAACCAAACTCATTTCAGCGGTCTTCTATGCATCACAGCATCTTTTGTACTGTTTAATTTTATATTCAACATTATAACAGAGGCAAACGCAGTAAACCTCCACTTAGCAACAGTTGTTGCTATAAAAATAATTAGTGTTGAGAGAAAATCACATATTTTTCTTCTGTCACCTTTGCTAAGAGGGCGCCTGTTATGTCATCGTTACATGAGTCATGCTTATGTATGCTTATACCGCCAGGTTTCTAAAGCAGACAGTCGAGGTGAGAAAGTGAGATGCCAGCTGACTAAAGCTGGCATTTTTCAGAAGTTCAAGTTTATGTAGTTACAGTCACGGTCACGGTATTAACACAGCGGCTCGAATCAGCCTGCTTCTCATTTTCAAACTAAACTTTATTGTTCTTAAGTCGGTTTTCACGGGATGTTAGTTTTCGTGTTCGTCTTTCATGCAGCCACTTTTCTTCAGTTGGATTCAGTTCAGCAAAAAGTTTTTCTTTGTGAGCTTTAGTGTTTGCTCACAGATTATTATAACCTCGGCCAGATTGTTGTTACTGATGAACCCTGTGTTGTTTTGATTGATTGATTGATTTCATTTATGGATTATCTGACAGGACAAAGTGAAAATCCACATAAAAACTGAACAACACGATCCTGAATATAAAAACACATCACCATAGTTAAAGAAGTGAACTCCCACATCAAAAAACAAGTGAACAAGCTGTTACTCTCTTCCATAAAACAATCCCTACCTGACTCCAATAAGTCTGTCTCATATTCAAAACCCCCAACATGATGCTGTTGACAACACGTTGACATATTCATTGTGACTTACAGTTATGAGTGTTATTCTGTTTTTATGAAGTCGTTACAAATTGTGTTCTTTTTGTCAATGTCACATTTGTGGCTGCTTTTCTGAGGCTGCTCTGTCTTCTTTTAAGTCTTAGTAATTTTCCACTGCGGCGTTGCGAGATGCCATATCAACATAACTGCAGCGCTGTGACACCACGCCACTGCAGGGGCCGAGGTAGCGTGCTAAACCTTAGGCGGCAAACCCTGAGTGGGGAATTACATGCTTGATCACACTGCACATAGTGCACACACACATACACACGCCGGCCCGCCGAGGGTTGTGCTTGTGTGTTTGAATATGCATACAGTACGTGGGACACCTACGTCGCGTCCTGCTGCACCGTGTAAGACAGCAACTTAGAACAAAAGCTAATTCAATCTCAAGCCCGTGGATTTGAAAAGCCTCCTGGATTCTTACAGAGGAAACAGCAGGTCTACACCACTGTAATCCAATTGTATTGCTTACAAAAGACGCTTTGGCTTTGTGCAACTGTACGCGCAGACATCGGCATACACGCATAGACACTGACTCTGTGCAAATGAAACACACTTGTGCAATCTCCAGCGCATGAGGCCACACTTCCTGGCCCAAACCGTCTATTTTCTCAGCCTGTGGCGGAAAGGAGGGACAGATAATCATATGGATGGAGGGTGGCTGCAGCACAGCGAGGAAAAGAAAGTTGTTTTGCTGGTATTATGTAGTGTTTTCACTCAAATTAAAATACGAACGAGGAGGATTTGTATGTATATGTGTGCGCAGGTTTGTCCGGTACGCCAATAAAAGTGCCTTTTTTGGGAGTTTTTGGATTTAAGCCATTATTAGCTGATCACTGCTCTGTTTCTCTTCCATCGATGGAGCTTTTCTTCAGGGACAAACGGAGACTTTTCTTTTCTTTCAGGGACAAACGGAGACTTCTGTCCTCTCTGTTCCTTCCCAGCACGCTCTTATTTGTCTTTATCGGCACTTATTTCCGTCGCACCTTTTAGCAGTTGACTGATGCCTTCTCCTGTCCATTACTCCCTCTTTTTTTTTTTCTGCTTTCTGATTCCATTCAAATCATGTCACGGCAGGTTTTTTTTCACTCTGCATCAACGTCACTGAGCAGTAAAGAACTAAAACACATTGATTTTTACCTTATGTCACCCGTATTGCAAACTTTCCTTGAATCTCAAAGACAAAAAAATGAATTCTTATGAATACAGAGTCGAATGTGACTGATGGATGCACTGCCTGTGTGAAAATTTACATGAATATATAAAAGAATGCATGAAGGACATCCTGATATTGACTTCCAGCGCTTTAAATGCCTCAACCCTGAGAAATCCTTGAACTCTTCTGCTTTACTTTATCTCCATCTTTTGTGATTTGTATAGAGTTGATAATGGAAAAGGAAAAAATATGTAACAGCTTTTGCCTGCATTCAAAACTAGAAGTTACTTTTATTTTCTCTCTGTGTGCGCCTCCATGCGTGGTCGCAATGCTTCACTGAAGAAATGCACAAAATTGGACATATCAGGGAATGCAAACCAGCAGTACCAACACAGCGAAGCCTAAAAACAAGAAACACACGGACACACACACCCAGGCACGCCCGCCCCAGAGGGGACGCTCAGGGGTTGATGGTCGGCATGGATGGGGGCTGTAATTACACTGGAGCTCTGTGAGAAGTGTGTCTCAGAGATGAGATCAAGTCTCTGCCCTTATCTAGTAAGTCTGCTCCCTCAACCAAAGAGGACTATTGTCCCAGCAAGAAAGACACTGTGTGTGTATACATGCGCATGCACATGCGTGTGTGTGATTTGACGCCGAGATAACAAGGAAAGGAGCCCCAATGCGGAGAAAAGGCTCGAGGTACATGCACCTGGAGCCTCGCATACAGGAAATTGAAGGAGAGCAAGTGTGTGCAAAAGTCTGGGGGAGATGCAGGGGGATAGACTGTCAATTTACAAAAGGGATTGCACAAGTAATTTTGCCGTTTCCCCCGGCTTTCTCTGCGAGAGCTGTACACACTCAAGCACAATGTCTCGCGTTTGTGCAAACAGATTTCATTTCACAGAGCTTGTTTGCTCAACCAAATCCAGCTTAGAGCACCCCGCTTGCTTTCCTCGTGTGAATATAGACAGATTCACAGCGTGCCGGCGCCTTATATTTACCTGCTGTTGTGAGCACGTACAGGTTTAGTATCAACCCTGAAAAAGGTAATAAGTGCACGGCTAATTACTACCACTGTCTGCGTGTGAGGTGAGAGTGAAGAGACTTGTAAGGGTTTGGAGTGGTCTACTGGCAGTGAGTGGGGCCAGAGGTTGAGCCAAGGTGATATCCGAGCTATAATGAGGTGTCATCTTTGCCATGCACAGGGTAGAGGAGACAATGGCACACGCACACACATATAATATTCCTCCCAGTTTCTCAGTTTCATGACATTGGCGGATGACGGTACAGGCACTGGGACAGAAGGGTGTTCATTCTGACAAAGTTTGCAAATCTTGCATATTTGAGTATCCTGCACTCAGCGTCTCATCAATAATAAAGCCCAACACTGTGAGAAGTTTAAGTAAAGAGCTGGGACAGCCTGCTGAATCATTTAATGGCCGGTCTGAAGCAGTGACACGGTTAACTGAAGGACGCCGGGTAAATGGGGTAGCTGGACTGCTGTGGACGTACAGTAGCTGAAAGTGTGACATGAACCAGAGTGCTGCTGCTGCTCCGGCGCTGGACTGAAATGGATATGTTGGATATACTGTGGACTCTTGATTGTTTGATCCTCATTTTTTAATAATTTAAACTTTTTCTTATTCATGTGGCAGTGAAGCTGGAGGAATTTATGTCCATTTCAAACCCTCAAAACTTGTTATCTACTGTACATATTCTACACCGGCTACCACCCTGATAGTATGACACTACATTTTGTCATTTGCGAAAATGTTCTGCTCGGTAGTTTCTCGAGTTTTAAACAGAGTTTATCTTATCCACAGGTTTCCACTAGAGATAGCCTCACCAAACTTATTCCCCCACATGCCTCTCCCTGGATCAGGTTTTTGATGAGTTGGCCCTGGTGAGGTGCTGTGCAATCAAATGCATCGCTGCGTAAGCCAGCATAAAATGTCCTGGGAGAGAGAGAGGGGAAGCAGAGAGAGGCAGGAAGAGAGAGAGAGTGTGTGTGTGAGTGTGTGTGTGTGTGTGTGTGTGTGTGTGTGTGTGGATCGATCACACCACAGTGCTTGGAGAGGCCAGAGTGACCAGCCATGAAATGGCTGCTGTCCCCGGAGTGGGTGCCACCATCACCCACAGTTCCCTTGACTCGGCTCAGTTGGGATTACCACAGACATGGATATGCATACAATACATAATGACAGTCAGCGTGTCACGGCGGTGAGGGATGTGAGTGCACAGTGGCATGCAAAAGTCCGGTCAAAATTGATTTTACTGTGAATAGCTAAGCGAGTAAAAGATTTCCAAAGATTTTCCAACATTTCTTTAATATTTCAAGCGAGATTACTTTTTTATTTCCCTCTTTTCCAGTTTCAAAACAACAAAATAGAAAAGGGCCTGAAGCAGAAGTTTAGCACCCTGCATGGTCAGTAAGTATCACAGCTTCTAAAGACTTTTTGTAGCCAGCTAAGAGGTCTTTCAATTCTTATTTGCAGGATTTTTTCCAATTTTTCCTTACAAAAGGCTTCCGGTTCTGTGAGAGTCATGGGCCGTCTTCCATGCACGGCTCCTCTGAGGCCCATCCACAGATTTTTGATGATGTTTAGGTCAGGAGATTGTGAGGGTCACTGCAAGACCTTCAGCTTGCGCCTCGAGGTAGTCCATTGTGGATTCTGAGTTGTGTTTAGGATCATTATTCCGTTGTAGAGGTCGTCCTCTTTTCATCTTCAGCTTTTTCACAGATGCTGTAGTGCTGAATTGCAGAACGTGCTGTTATTTAGTTGATTCCATTCTTCCTTCTACCAGTGAAATGTTCTCTGTGCCATTGTCTGCAGCACAAGCTCAAAGCATGATTGCTCCAACCCCATGCTTGACAGTTAGAGAGGTGTTCTTTTCATGAACCCTTTTTTCTCCAAACATGACTTTGCTAATTGTGGCCAAAACGTTGTATTTTAACTCCAGCAGTGCACAGGACTTGTTACCTGAATGCATCAGGCTTGTTTAGATGTTCCTTTGCAAACTGACTGAATTTTGTGGCGAGGACGAAGGGAAGTTTTCTTCTGATGACTCTTCCATGAAGCTCATGTTTGTGCAGGTGTAGCTGCACAATAGAACAGAGCAGCACCGCCCCAGGGTCTGCTAAATCCTCCTGAAGGTCTTCAGTCAAACAGGATGATTTGATTTGCAGTTCTCTCAGAAAGTTTTCTTGGTCTTCCAGACCTCAGCTTGACCTCCGCTCCACTGTTAACTGCAATTTCTTATGATGATCTTATTATGAACTGAGTCATCTCCTGCTTTGTGGGCATCAGTTATTTTAATTTTCAGAGTGCACGCAGCTGTTTAGAGCACATTACTGCTGGTTGTTGGGACAAAGTTTTAGGAGTCAGAGTATCTATAAAGCTCTTAATTTTGCATCACCTGGCCTTTCCTAACTATGATTGTGAACAACCCATGTCATTATCCAAACTTTGGCAAGGTGCTCCTTTCCTTTTTAACTCTAAAGTTTTACAAGACAAAAATAATGCACTAATCTCAATGTTGGAGATCAGTCCAGTTTTTAGTCACTTAGCTATTGACAGTAACAGATATTTTGATCAGGTGTGCCCAAACTTGTGTGTGTGTGTGTGTGTGTGTGTGTGTGTGTGTGTGTGTGTGTCCTAACACGAGTGTCCCTTTGATACTTGTCCCGCCTCGGGACACGCAGCCCCGCTGGTTTTAATTCCAGCGGGATGAAATCTAATCAGGATTTTGTCTTACACCTGGGGTTCCAGGTGAATGCAATTAAGTGTAATTAACTGTGTCACCTCATAGCTGTCACATGGATGATGCCGCGTAGTTGTTCCTACAAATGCAATCACCTTCAGAAGCCCCCCCCCAAAAAAACAAAAACAAAACATAAATGTTGAATCAGTGGTGAGAGCACAAACACCTGAGCTACACTAACACCTCTGTCTTCAGGCCTCAGTCTGTGTCAGTTCTTCTGTGTACTTGCAGGAGTGTTTGTTGAGATCTTACATGTCTTGGTCTGACAATGAGTAGGCATTGTGGAGCGGGTCTGAATCCCATGTTCTCCACAGTCTGTGGCCTTGTTTGTGTGTGTGTGTGTGTGTGTGTTGAGCTTTGGTAGCTATCCCACCAACGGATCTCTCACTCTCAACATTTGCATAAGCACTCGGATCATCACGTCTTCTCGTTTACTGACATTTGGATGTGTAAAAGCTGATCATGACTTAGAAGTGTTTGGACTGAAAGCCTGGAGTATACATGACAACATTTCTTCTTCTTTGCATCTCATTCCCATTTCCGTGAGAGAGGGCCTAACAAAAAGATGCTGTTGGTTGCATCGCAGGAAATGGAGGAACCTGCATTTCAGGGACATTGAGGGGACTCTGATAGTAGTGGATAGTCATGGTCCCCAGAAGATGAATCCTAGTGACTTTGGTGATCGCTTGACGTTTCCTCTAGCGCCACCATGAGGATTGCCATGAAATTTTGGTACATACATTTATGATGAATCACTTTCCTTATACTTTAATTTATCACATAGTGGCATTATCAGGTCAAAATTAACGCTTCTTTCAACTTTCAACTTTAGTTTAGGACCAAATAGCTGAAAAACTAATAACATTCCCATCAGCCTCATCTGTACTTTGTAATTACTGTTAATTAGCGAATGTTAGCACGCTAACACGCTAAACTAACATGACAAACATACCTGCTTAACATCAGCATGTTAGCATCATCATTGTGAACGTATTCGCATGCTGACAGCGTTTAGCTGTCGACTCTTAGTCTTTAACTCTGTTTTTGTCAAACTTCACGGAGTTGCGATGCTAAATTTGTATCCCTTTAACGCTCCTCTCACTGTTTTCTAATCTTTGTTGAGCTACGTCATTCTGTAGCCTACTCACGCATCCTGTAGTGCCAGCTTTTAACAAATCTCAGTGCCTTGTGAGAATCTTTTTCTGCAATACTTCTCTCTTGTTTGAGTGAACGGAAGCTTCAAGCACCACATAACGTGCTATAACACAGATTAACATTTCTTTACAATGCCCTTGGTAGGAGGCTGGGCCCCATGGATAGATAATCTCCCCCTGGTACGCACACTATGCCATGAATAAGTCATCTCTCGCCAGGACACAACCCTCAAGTTCAAATGATTGAGATTTCACTCACCTGCTGTAGCACAGGAATGACTTCCTAGCAGCAATTCTGATGCATATTATAGCAGCGAGGTTTAATGGAATGAAGGAAAGGCGGTGCAGCAGGAGCAGTGGTGGTAGGACTATTTTTAATACCATCCCCCCCATCCACAATCATGCACTCGCTATCAATAATCTTCGCCCGGCGGAGGTGTATTAGAAGATATTCACCCTGATGGGAACATTTGTGTTCCCTTCTGTTCGCTCCTCTTTTAAATGCAGTCATTTTGCCTCACGCTCTCATGCTTTTCTCTCTCTGTCTGAGGTCACTGTCAGGAACATTTCATTTTTGAATCGTTTTATGTGACTTATTGTTAGAGGCTCTCAGGGGCAAAGTGGGGCCGCGTGAAGAGGGATTCTGCCCTTTATTCTCCCGTGTTTCGTTAATGTAGTTATTGTGGGCGCCGCCGGTGTCTTTCGGACCATCAGCTCATAGTTATTCGCGTCATCGTGTCGTGGATATTACAAGCTCCGCCGAATCCCTGAGCGATTCACCACCAAACTTTTCATTAAAATAAGCCCACAGAAAAGAATGAGGACCACAAAAGAGACGGGGAGATGGGAGGAGGTAGCGAGAGGCGGGGAGGGAGGGAGGCCAGTGAAATAGTCTTTCCATCAGCACAAGTCCTCATAAATATTGTAATTGTGTGGTTATAGAAAAGGAGCGGTTGTGAGCCACTATGCTGTGATTGACTTTGAGTGAATGCTGTCTCACCTTTTTGAATGAATTGAACATGAACACTGGTGACAAAAAGAAAAAAAATAATGGCCTTTGTGAACACGGCACGGAAGTCATCTGATTCCTGCAGGTTGCATGGGAAGAAACCAAAAAAAAACAAACAAGAAAAAAACTTCTTTTTCTTTCTTTTCCAGTGCAAAAGTCCCAGCACCATTACTTGCTGATCTCTGCTGACTCGTTGCATTTTTTTTTTTTTTTCCCTCAGACTTAACAACATGAACTGTGTGAACCCCATGAGATAGCAGCTCATGTAATGGAACGTAGTAATGCAGCATTCCTAAGGCAAATTAATCAGACCAAGCCAGCTGGGTTGCTGAGGAGAAGCCGGAGAGCCCGGTTGCTGTTCCCCGGCCATCTCTTTATGTGGCTTAAATTCGTACAGAGGGCCCCTCCAGTGTCAGGGAGCCTCGGGCGCAAGCAATTGCCTGAATGAAGCACCAATCACCCAGTTTCTCTCCTCTCCTGCAGGGCTCTGATTTCACACCACTCTGGCATGTTATTGGGCCGTTCACTATCCAAGCCCTGGTGAGTTACAGACACAGAACAAGAGACAGAGAAAATTCTTGACCGGTAACTTTCTTCAAATGGACGTTCTTCTTCTATCCCACACTGTCAGGGAGTTGTTTTTGTACATCTCTTCGCTGTTGCCCCGAGAGTTTAAGAGTTTAATGATAGTCTGGAGGGCAGGAAAAACACATAAAAAATTTAAGCGCTACAGCTGTGGACAGTGTTCAGCAGCAATGTGACATCCTGGTATGTGCTATTCATATTACAATAAAACATGTTTTATGCAGCTTAGTGGCCTCATGTCTCTACAGGCAGGAACAGTTTCAGAGGCAGTGTTTCTCAAAGCGGCGCTGATTAATTAAACCTATTAATAAACCAATTAAGGACAAAACGGTCACACAACCTGTTTCTGGCAAACACGTAAACCAGCCTAACTGCTGTGTAAAGCACCTATATAATGAAAAGTAACAGCTTAGATCACGTTCAAAGTAGGGGTGGGTAGTAAAAGGGGTAGGTTTAGGCATCTCGGCAGCATTTATTTTGCAGAAAACCCAGAGTACATTATATCGTAAGAACATATCTTAATGTAGGTTAATTAGTAAATGTAATCTGATTCTTTAGAGTTAGACGAGGGCAGTATTTTATATAAGTACAACAGTCAGTGTACCGAGTCTGAAGTGTGGAGATAACGTTAGCTCTGGCTAGGTGAGACGACACAAAAAGATAAAAATGAAAGTTTCCCACATCCAAGCTACAACTCTGGTTATTTAATTGGCTTCAAATGAGGCTTAACTTCCACATGGTTTCTTTGACTGTCCCTCAATATTAAATACTCCAACGC
Organism: Heniochus monoceros; assembly: GCA_029783685.1. Lineage (NCBI taxonomy): Eukaryota > Metazoa > Chordata > Actinopteri > Chaetodontiformes > Chaetodontidae > Heniochus > Heniochus monoceros. Next base: position 14,458,541 of record JAPZEA010000015.1, on the reverse strand, counting down.
TGCCAGCGTGTGGGCCTACAATAGAAGCTACTAGCCACATTAGCCACAGAACGTGCTAACGGCAAATTCAAGAGGCTAACCAGCAAAATAAACAGTAAAGTAACATAAAAATGTCAAAACGTTGGTATTGATCCATCCTTGAGCTTCAGTTTTGAAGTGAATCCAGCTGTATTTGCCCTGAAAGCAGTCTGAAGAAAAATAATTAGCTCACACATATAGCAAGAGTTTTCCAGTGCTTGTTGTTGCTGTGGGGACATTTCCACCGAGTTACTCCACTGGGTCTCCTCTTCCTCGAATGGTCTGAGTAGATGAAGACTTTTGTGTTGGTTCTTGCAGCCAACAACAGAGAAATCGGTGTGTGCTGTAATGAAGAGAGGGGGAAATAAAAGAAGCAGAAATCCTCTTAAACCTTGAACAACGACTGTTGACTCTCAAGACAATGAGGTCGTTGCTTGTTGGATGGGAGCTTGGCGGGGTTTCACAGCAGTAATGATAAGAAAAGTGGCAGCAACAATAACAACGGCAATAAAATGAGCGGTAATAATAAAAATGATCACAGTAATTATTGATTGGTCCAGAAGGACACCTCAGTCAAAGAGGACAAAGAGGAACCACTGTACTCAATTAGCAGCAGCAATTCAACATTTTTTTAAGCGTATTAGACATGTAATGGGTTGGTTTAACAGAAAACAAATAAAAAGATTTAAGAGATAAACCTGGGGCATGCCAAGACAATCTTTTTCCTCTAAAATATTGGATTACAAGAGTGCAGGAGAGCGCAAACAAAATAAAAGGCAGGCACACGGATGCTCATCGTTGTGGTGGGTCTTAGAAGTCTTAGCTAACACAGGCTGCAAATTGCTTGAGAAGCTCCTCATACAAAATTGATCACATTTCTTTCTGACTAATGCAGAGTCTGATTGCTTATGCTCTTTGATATATTTTCATCCATATTTAAATCTCTCCATTCTTAAATTATTCTCTGATATCATGACAAGAACCGATTAAGAACTCAAATTCCAAAAGCTTTCGAAACCTCAAGGTTTCAGCCACGTTACTTCATCTAATAAATCGTACAACAACCTACGCGCAGTTAGCCCCTCTCCTAAAAAGCACCACAAACCACCAAATTGTGGGATTTTAGCCAATTTCGCATCAAATGAATTTGATTCCGAGCCCATAAATATTGCAAGCATGTGTTGGGAGCCACATGAAATCGTGTTTAGTCGCGGCACACGCTTATTAATGCAAACATCCGTGTCAGCGTCTCAGAGGTCTTGAGGCGATGCGATGCGCAGCCCGACATTCTTTTCT
>JAPZEA010000015.1:14337179-14348690 GCA_029783685.1 Heniochus monoceros | reverse complement strand
TTATTGCAGCGGTTTGATGAAGAAAAACAACAGCAGTGAATAAACATAATTTGGTTTAACCAATATTACATCAAAGAATAAATCTTTACATAAAATTTTACTACTGAACTCTGAAAATTGTCAAACAATTATGGAGGAAAAACTTGCACGGTCTGAATAGATTTATATGTTTGCCTGTGTGGCAGGAAACAACCCATACAGCTCATGGGGAACAAAAAAAAACAAAAAACAGAGAGAGTGTGAGACACATTAATAAGTGATATACAAAATGGCTCCTCTAATCCCCTTGTGGAGATGCCAGCACTTTTTCCTCATCAGTGATTGTGGTATTTACACAGAAACTAAAGTGCGCTCCTGATTGAAATAGGTGGAGAGGACGGATGAGGAAACACGAGGGAAGACGCAGAGAGAGAGAACGACAAGTGCGGTGAAAGTGAGAAGAGAGGAGGAAAAATGACCAGGAGAAATGATAGCAGGGAGAGCTGGAGGAGGGTGAGAGAGGAGGAAGTAAAAGATGGAGGGAGGCAGGGAGACGTGCACTTATTTGCAGAGGCTTTAACTGTCTTGATCCTCAATAAAGAGGTGAAACTGATTAGGTTTATATCAAACGGCTGCTTGTAACACGGTGCCTGTCGCTGAGAGAACAAATCACAGTCAAGTCAGGTTTCCTTTTTTTTTCCATTTGAAAGAGCCAGCTCTCTCCTCACTTGTCTCTCACTCGCTCCTTTATTCAACGCCGCACAGCCTCCTAAAGCGCCGGCTTGTCAGAGTGACAGATGCAGACACGACCACTGACCTAAATCATTCTTTTCCAGCATATTAACCCTTGTGTCCCTACACTTTTTACACAAAACACCAGCGCAGGAAAACACTCCAACACAGTCCTCACAACGCACTGCACAATGAGAACGACCCAAAAAACCCCACCCTGTTGTATTATCACCCTCCTCCCTGAATGAAGGCTATTCTTGAAATGCCTAAACAGGAGGGGAAAAAAAAAAATCACAACGTCAGGCTAAATAAATCACCGTCTGCTGTTCCTAGAGGGACTTTTTCTATCCAGCATAGCGACAAAAAAGATGTTTTGTAAAGAGGGGGACAGAAAAAAGCATTTTTGTCCACCTTGAAGCCAACATGGAAAGGATCAATAATACTTTAATTACTGTAGCCCATGTTTATGAAATGCAATAATCATTCATTAAAGATGCAGACAGCAGCAAGCAGGCTGCCGGCCGGCCGGGCGTCAAGGCTGCGTGCGAGGGTAGAAGAAGGGAGGGGAGGGGAGGACTGGCGTAAATGATTCATGGTTTGATATCTCTCCTGTATAATGGGCTCCTCCGGGGAGCTGCTGGGGCTCCACTGCAGTGACTGACTGCCTGGCTGGATGGCTGCCTGGCTCGCTCTGACTCTGCCCAGGCTGCTTCTGCCACCGCTGCCTGCTGCCCAAGATTAAAAAGCCTTGCCTACCATGAAAAGCGGCTCAGTGAAAACATAGAGCGGGGACGTGCACATACACACATAAAAGAAAGTGACTTGATTCAATATCGCCTGACAAAGTATCTGGGGGCACGTGGAGGGGGGGGTGAAACCAGGGGAGACAAGAAAATATCAAAATCCTTCTAGGGAGAAAACATTGGCTGCAGAGATACTGGGGATACTTGTACCATCTAATGGGAATATGGGAGCATTACTAAAGCTGTCCTCCTTCAGCAGCCTATCACCTCCCCCCTGCCCCCCTCACCACCCCCTCACCACCCTGTACCTCCTCCTCAGCCATGGAAAGAGAGAGGGGGAAAAAAAATGAAGAAATTAAGGTTGTAACGTGTTGGGCTAATCATAACATAGACAGTTTAGTGCCATCTCACATAATTAAATGCTTTGCACTAACCACCTAATGCATACTAATTTGGAACAATCCACTCCTGGAGTTGGCAGACCATGAAGCTCCCTGCAAAGGAGGTGCTCGTTTCCCTCTCTGCATGTGCATGTGCGTGTGAGTGATACACACACGCACACGCACACGCACACACACACACACACACACACACACACACTTCCCTCTGTCTCCTTCGCTTGTGCAGTGACGCACAAGAGCAAAACGCCGAGAATAGAACGGATCGCTTGCATTCTCCCACAGTCATTCCAGGATTAATGGACCCAACAGGGCAAAAACAATCATGTTATGTATCAAACATTCGTCAGCACCTCTGTTTTTGTATGAGTGGTACTAGTGTAGAGCCACGAGCTCACCGACTTCACTCGTTATAAGAACAATTTGATAAAGAGGTGAAAAATATGATAATGACAGACAGCACGAGGTACAAAGTCATTTGGTGCTAATTGCACCTTCTACCTGAATCAATCTAAACTGAACTACGAGCCAAACTGTGTCCTGAATGAATGTTATTCCTCATCAAAACAGTCAAGTAGTCAGAACAGACTAAACACAATATTTATCTAACAGAAAATATATGTCTAGCAATGAAAACTAAATGTGTGCGTCTGTTTCCAACTATAGCAGAATCGTGATGCATTCACAGTCTACTACAGACCCATTAGTTCTGGAAATCGATGACTATTTTTGCTCTCGCCTGCCTGTGATCTCTTCTCAGGTGTCGCAGCAAGCCATAGACGAGCCTCGATGACGCACAATTCATTTTTAGGCAGGCGCTAATACATTTTGGAAGCACAGAAGGTCTGTAATCACGACATGAATCCCTCAAATGTGACAAGATGAAAGAGCGCTGAGCAGAGTTGAAGGGTCAGGAGGGTGAGAGGAAAGCAAGCTGGCACTGACATCTTGAATCTCATTATACCAAGGGGAGGTTGTTTTTTTTTCTTTTCATCCAATGACATTAGTGACTCCCCAAAGTCAAAGTGAGAAATTCAATTAAAGTCATTTTAATTTAGCAATTAAATGGAGATGTAAGCAGAACTGGATGTAATTTGACAGTCGAGTGAAAGTTCAGTCCAGGACCCAAAGCATGACATTCAGGACTCGTTCGCGTTCACACTGGACAGGATGCAGATGGGGTTTGAGATGAAAATGCGAGGTGCCGGGTGAATTGTCCACATTAAGCCACATTTATCATGATCAAAGTGGAATATCTGTCGTTAGAGTTGAATCTGTTGAGCTTTCATTCATTTTCTGCTGCATCTTTTATTTATTTTTTGTAACTGAAATAGTGCCTTTTAGTGGAAAAATATACTCATTACATGGAAACTTGATTTCTTTTTAATTGTGTTTCTCCGTTTTAGTTCCCTCCTTGACCAGCGACGTCTACTTGCCACTTTTTTCTTTTTTATGTCGGCAGAACTAAGTGTGTTGACCTTTACACAGCGACACGCCTGCACTTTTCACTGAATGGCGAAATGTTTTTCTTGCTTGACAAAAACATCTAAAAATCACAGGTTTGGGAATGGAGTCTGGTATTGTTCCCCCTCTGTGAAAGACCACAGAGGGCAGTTTTCTCGATCAAAGTCCATGAAAGCACACGGCATAAAGAAATGAATGAAATGTTGTTGTTTGGACCGTCTCTACTGTATACTGAAAGCCTGGGAGCCTTTAAAAATCACCACATACTTCCTTTAAGAGGGTAATTTAACACAAAATCACACACTGTAGCGCTGAATTCTTCTGCTTTCTGTGAGTTTGAGCTTTCATGCCAGCTGTATTCCAGGCCACACCCCACTGAGTGATGTCACAGGGCTTATTTTACCTTGGATTGGTTGAGTGTGGACAGAAACATGCTTAAAAGTTTGATGACTTAGAAAGCAGAGCATCAGCATTTTTCTTGATCTACTTAATTTTCACTTCACACATGGTTAGCGTCAGACTCTATATTTCTTCTCTGAGCATATTTCCCTTGGTGTGAAATAATGCACAATATATACATTTTCTCCCTCCAATATGATGGCGGTAGAAACAGTTGGAAACTGGTATTGGTATTGATTTCTGCCCCCAAAACGCACACAGATTGAACAATACTGCTCATTGATTTTGTGCATGTTTTTTTTACACCACTGCTGTCTTTTTGTTAGATATATATTGAAATGTGTGTGTATTTCTTTGTATGCATGCATCCAGATGTTGGTCCACCTCCTGTATATGTGCCATCTGCCGTCTTGGGCTGTTTCAGTTATTTCTCCTGCACAAACGTGAGTAGGCAGATCTGACGGGGCCGGACAGAGCTGGCAGCCAGCCCGTGTATCCTAGTTAAAGGGCAGTGTGTGCATAATGCTGGCGCGGCGGAGTATCAGGGCCTATAATCTCTTCTGGAGCAGTGTCATCATGGCGGGGTCAGAGTCCCCTCTACCTGGCACGGATGGAGAAGGAGAGCGGAGTGGAGCTGACAGTCTGGACACCGTGGGCCATGCTCAGTGGAGCTGCAGGCCAGCTAGGCACAAGGACAAATGACATATTGCAGCACACATTAGCATTTTTAGTCTGGCGTAGCATTTAGTGTTAGAGTTAGGAAATGATGCAAATTTGCCATATGCATGTGATTGGCGCGGTAGAATTAGCATATTAGCTCTGTGTGCATCAGGGTAGATTTTCTTAAAGGCCACACCGGCTGCAGCACAGTGACAGGCACTTTTTCCAAGCATCAAAACGAATCAGTGACTTCCTGCTTTCTGCATAGTGTTAGGTGGGCCTGTTGTGAATGTTAAAGCATTGCACTGCTTAGGGTTGCGTTGAATAGGCTAGTGTTACACGGCTTACTCCGGCAGCTTACTCCAGCACTTAGCTCAGCGCAACCAAGAGAGTGTTCTGGAAATAGAACTGCAACAACTGCAGATGTTCTAACAATGTTGAGAAACCGGCCCCCGGTTGCCATATTTGTGTTTTCTCTTCTTCAGATGATTGCCCCAATAAGCTGATGGTGCACTCCACCAGGCGGGGGGAAATGTACACAGAGGCAGCCTTCAACAGATGCCGCCTGCTCATGTACTAGGAAAAACTCCCCTTTTTGCAAGTCAACAATTTGAACCGTTGCTACTCGAGCTGCTTGTTTTTATTCTTACTCTTACTCGTCTCTCCTCCTTGAGAGAGCTTGCTTCTTAAAATATTCATCCCGTTTTTTTTCCCCCCCTCTTACTTTTCAACTAACTTTTTGTCAGGAGAACAATTTTTAGAGCCTTTTTCTCTGTCTTTACAGCTCCGTCTCTCTCTCTCTCTCTTTTCTGTGTGGACTGTTTCGTTTGCCCCTCCAGACTTCAGCTTTCTGTTGTTCTTATCTGGGTCAGTTTGCGACTGGAGTTTCTTCTCGGCTTTTTCTTTATTTATTTCCAACCCCCCACCACCACCACCTCCTCCACCCAAAAGAAGGGGGTTACATCTATTATTAGCGCTACACCAGTAACAGGGGTTGTCCTCCTTTCATTGTGCTATGTGACATGAATATTGCAAACAAGAGGACTTACTGTGTGGGAAATGAATTAGTGCTATTTTTCCACATGAAAAGGGCCTGTCACTCTCGGTTACACATGTGCACCTGATTTTTCTCGCGCACGCTCGCACTTTTCCCTTTTCTTCAACCTCAGCATTACACAATGAATGATGAATGTTTTATTATATTATTTTCCTGTTCCCATAGTTGCCGGGAGGTATACGCAGGAGGCATTTCGACAGTGCCTTTGTGACATTCCCCCCGGGTTCTACAGAGGATTGAAGCATAGCCGAGAAGATTAACGCTTGCATGTTTTGCATTATTCCTCTAAACCCTGGAAGGTGAATGTTGAAGGTCACCATTGTATACTGTATAATATAAAGTACGCCTGCCATTGTCAAGGATTAGGGCCTGTCCAATGGAATTATAATGTCATATACCATGTGATGTCTTAAACACAGAGACTGTAGCTATAAGGTTATGTGGCATCATAATATGCAAGTCAGTACTGTTAGCCATGATATTTTTCTCATTTTGAAAGCCATAAATGCTTCATTGAAGCGCAGAAAACTGCATTTCAATCAAGGGAATTAACCTTAATGAAAGGTCAAACTTCAAGGTCAAACCATTTCAGATTCATTTCACTTTCTTTCACCTGCGCCGTCGTCGATCAAACTTCCGTCCGTCTCCTCAGCACAGCTCCTAAACCCGGGGTGACGCTGTCCGATTGATTGTGCTTATCTCGTTTTTTTGTTTTTTTGTTTGTTTTTTTTTTTTACTCACACACCTCCTCCCTTATTGCCTGATTGCTTCGCCTCACTTGATAGGTTCTCTGCACGTCAATATTTTAGTCAGAGATTAATTTCACCGGCAAATCTAGGCATTGGAAAGCTCTCAGCAATCAGATAACATTTATAAAGCCATGCTTGACCCTGAACATGGAGGATGCAGGGTGGGAGACGGAGAGGGCAGCAGAGTTAGGCGGGGGGGGGGGGATGAGGGGGGACATTATTGAGTCTCGCAGCTCATCACATTCACCTCAGACTTTTTCAATCTAATGGGATCCTCATCCTCTGGTTTGACAGAATGACACGCTCGTCCATGTTAACTCATTACAACCACATTTCCACCCTGGCTGGCCCTAAAGTTCCCGTCGAGCGGCTCGCCCTCCCCCCCGGCGCTTCCTATTTCACCTCTGTTTCTTACCTATAAGCATAATGTTGACTTCTCTCGCTTTCAGGGAGCATACGGACAACATCGCGTTAATCCTTTGCTAAGACTGCACGGTCAATCATATTAAGTCCTAATGCTTTCAAGGTGACCCCGGGCATGGATTCGCTGGGCATATGGTCCCATTTTAAGCCTTGAAACACCAACCTGCCTCAGAAGAGAAAGACAGGGGGGGCTTTTATCTTTTCATTAAATTTAAATCAACGCAATTTATGAACTAAAGATCATCGTGAAGCCATTTTTCCTTCTCTTCCTCCCTCAGAGTGCTCGTGAAAAACCGCGGCTCTGCTGTCTGTGATTTTGCCCTTTATGCTTCTTTTGTTAATTGTTTTTTTTTTCCCAAATGAAGTAGCGGTTGGATTAACTCAAAGATCACACGATGTGTCGGTCGACAAAAAAAAAAACAGTACGCCAGTAAACGAGCGCGCCCTTCCAGCCGCCATCAGCCTCAATTAGCTTGCTTTGAAATTGAGATTTTCCTCAATTAGGCCTTTATTTGTCAACCTGGAGCCGAATAAATGGGATTTCAAAAGAGACCTATGATGACAAGAGAGTGCATATCCAAACAGGCTAGTAAAATAACCCCCATTACTGCTCTTTGACTCATTTATTATGGCTACAGAGGGTTGTTAGTGCACTTTACCCAACAAAAAAGCTATATGGCACTGCTAAGAAATATTGATTGCGCAGGCACCTATACATCATCTAGTTTCATTATTGACAATTTTGTTCAAGGAGAATTGTACATATTTGTGGAGCGTAAGGCCCAGTGTGGGGTCTTTATCACATCGCCGTGTGGATGATTGAGGTGTTTTTCTGCACACGGCGCCGCCAAAGCCGACGGTGCTTCTATTGGCGTTGACTAAGATGATGTGGTGTTGCAGAGCGCACTGTACCATTGCTGTATTTATTGATTTCATAACATGATTTATGCTCATTCTGCTTTATATAATCGTTAGGATACAGTTGAACATTCACAGCCTTTCAGGTCAGTAAATTAGTTCTCCTAGCAGGAGACGGCAAGCCACAACACAGGCTTGGTCTTATTCTGCTTCCACAATAGGCCTGTGTTACTGTTGCTGAGCAAATTGTGCTCCAAGGGCGCGCTGTATATGTTGCAATTCATGCATTGCATTCATCGTCTACGTCTACAAAGATGAACATTTTTGTAGTTCCGACAGGCTCGATCAGGCCTTGCAGCGAGCCACTCAGCTGTTCACTAAAATTTGCATGTAATGGACATGCTCAGCCAATCAGGAGGAGCTCATTTAATATTATGGGTGCTGCACCTGAATAAAAGCACTCCACAGATCAGATAGAGATAAAAAGAAGTACTTTAAATAACCATCAATTTCTACTGAAGAGAAAAATTACCTCCGCCTTTATTCTGCAGTCGCACTGCAACATCTCCAACAACATGAACAGATATGGACAATGAATCAATACTCAGCTGCAAACATCAGAATGCTGTCCCACTTATAAATCAATCGATGGCCCACAAAAGGCCATCGCGGAGAGCTTCCACTGTATGGCAATTCCCAGTCAACTTTCAGCACACGGGCTAATCAATCAGATCCCTGCAGATGGAAGCAATGACCATTGAGATGATAGCATTTGTTGTCCCAACAAACCACATTAGAGGAATTGAGCTGAGAGGCTCAAAAATGCATTATTCCAAGCTGTCGATGCACAGCTACGCCAGAGGTTATGATTTCAAACCATCCACCTTCATTCAGGTCTGTCGCTGGCGTATTGATCTGTTTTCATGTGCTGTTAAATGTGAAAACCTACCTGCTTGGATTCTCTGCATTAAATGGCGAAATTTCCATCACGTCACCTGACATGATAATAGAGCGTGCTTGACATAGCTGGGGAAAAAAAGTGCCGTTTACTTACAGCCGGATTGTACTGCAGAAACACTCTTTCTTATTATATTTACTTTGAAGGATAATCCTGTTTGACTGATTTTCCCAACCCCCCTTTTTTCCCGAATGTCACTCAAACTTCACCCAACTTATTTACCAGATGAAATCAGGCCTCACTGAGCAGAAAGCTATCGACATTCTATTTCTTCAAAATCAATGAAGATTAGGCAGAGGAGATAAGTCAAATTACAATTTGACTCCAGTGTGGTCGGCTGGGGGAAAGGAAGTTCTCCACAGTTATACACTTTATATTTGTCAGTGAACTTTTGCCCCTTCCTGCTCAAAAACTCCTACAGTTATCGATATTGTAGGACCTTTTGATGCTTGTCCCAAGAAGGAATTCTTGCTTGACTGACATCCATCAGAAGCTTAATGATTAGATTAACTAGGAAATTAAGAGGCACTTATTTAGTGTTGAATTTCATTAATTGCTTTCTGCTGCGAGCTGCGAGAACTGTCTCCAGAACTACTGCAGGGTGGATACAGCATACATGCTTAAGAGGAGACAATTACCCTCACTGCATCTGCACGTAGCCCTGTAATTCTCTGAAAATGGATCAGGAGTGATTGCACAGGTGCACTGAAGTTGGGTTTAAGGGACTCTCAGGAGACCTTTCAATCATGCGCACACACACGGAGACTAATAGAATAATCTGCACCAGCTAGTAGATGACTGATTGGCCGTCCTATCTCCCCGTCAGGCTTTAACAGCAGCGCATAACTCAAAAATCTCATAGACATCACCTAAATAGTGGATATGCACGGCCGTGATGCATTAGACAACCATTAATGATTACTGACCCACGGTGATTTAGATCGCTGAAAGAGTGATGAGTCATGGCGCTGTGGCGTGATTGATTAACCAGTTGCATTTAGATCTGCACATTGTTTGGCACTTAGCATACGCACACCTTATGTTGATATATTTAAATGCTATGTAATCTACTTAAGAAATGTGATGGAAGCAGGTTGCTGGCAGGAGAGTAAGGAATTATTTTTTTTTAAAATGCCTCCAGGATTTATCCATGTGTGCGATCAGATCAGAGTTGGGATGAAACTTATACCATTAGCCGTTTATTACAGATATTTCACGGCGTAGTTTTGTTCTCCACTGTGTTATTTATGCTGGCAGAGTTTAGGCGAAATTGCCATCGCTCAAGTGACTTGAATGAATCACACCATGAGGCCAATAATGCCCCGTGGTCGCGGCAAACTATAGCAATAGAAAACAGAAAGCTTTCGAATCGCACGGTTGGCAGGGAACCCACTACCACTATGACTGGGCCGCCGCCGCCGCTGCTCCCCTCTCACTCCAAGATTGATGTGTTCATTTAACGTTAGCCTCCAGCACCACAAAGAGGATAAGCACCTGGGCTCTAAAAATACCTCCTTTTCAGATTATGTGAGGAAGAGAAAATCAGATGAGTGAAATTACACTCCAAATGGAACCCCATTCATATTACACCGTGCTCCCTGCCAGCGATCCACTGTGTTCACAGGAACGCCTCGCTTGCTACTGAAATATTGATATTCATATGGAAATGCTACCCTTTATTAACATAATAACATAAACAAATTGGGGATTTGATTTGGGTCCAAGGAAAGAGGCGGTGGGGCACTTTTGGCAAGCTTTCTAATCAACAGCTGTGCGTCTCTACCCAGCGTGATGTACGCTTACACAGCTTCAGTCGGGAAGCTTTTCGAGCTGTATTTTTGTCTATAAGAGAATGTGTGTGTGGTGTGTGTGTGTGTGTGTGTGTGTGTGTGTGTGTGTGTGTTGGTGGTTTCTTGTGGGGGTGAGTGGATTGTGATTATATATCTATAAGCTTGTTGTCATAGTAACAGTGCCAGTCAGGGCTTACTCTATTTTTTTCTTTCACAGTCTAAGAAAAACAGCCCCTGGGAATCAAAAGCTAACAATTAGCTGAGCTGCGTCAGCTATTTACGGCTTTTCAAAATTGCGTGTTAATGGAAATAGTATCACAGGGGGTAAAAAATGGCCACCGTTCAAGATTCTCCTCTTTTTCTGCGAGGGATTTGCGTTCATGCAGATAATCCTTCTCCAACGTTACCTCATTTACATTCAAAAACGTGCACGTGTGTGTACACAAATGCATGTGTGGGAGATTGTGGTACACACAGCAGTTTCATCGCAATTCAACAAGCGTACAAGTAGCTACTATTTTGCTCAATAACCCTTGATTCCACTCAGTGCACTAGAGATGAGGTAGCTGGGAAAGGTCACACACTTAAAATAGATCCTACCTAGTATGGGCAAATAGCAGTACAAGAAAAAAAAAATGGTATAACGAGTCTAGTGTAACTCCTTCAAACAGCACGCTTTTATCTTTTTATGGAGATATTATTCGGCAGCTGTGTCCCCTCTCACCACTCCGTGCTGCTCTCCATGTAAAGTGAGATGGAAAGAATGGGGATGTGGTCAGTCAGTCATGTCTAAGAAGACCTTGGAGGACCAGAGAGCTTTGCCGGCGGGACTTGACAGCACGAAGCTGATAGATCGGTACGCCCAGCAGACAAGCTCAGGCAAAAAAAAAAAAAAATAAAAAAAAATCAAGACACCATGACCACACCTGGGACATTAAATCACACTGGAATATCATTAGGTTGATTCCTCCTGGGGACGGGCGCTAATAGGTCCATTTCACACTAAAACAACTTGGGGGAAGAGTATATCACATCAAGGTAAAATCAGAGGGAATTGCAGGAGCACGCCATGTGGATTCCCGAGAAAGGAAAAAATGTAATCCCGCTGAAAATGCACCACATGTAGAGAAAGCAGCTGCATGGCAACGGCATGATAAATGTGCAGCCCCACTGAAACTGGCAATAAATTAAAATCTAATAATAATAATCCTTTATTTATACAACAGTGGGGAAATTTGCAGTGTTACAGCAGCAGAGGGGATAGTACAAAAGTAAGAAGCATCAGTAAAACAACAAAAGCA
>JAPZEA010000015.1:14121782-14137416 GCA_029783685.1 Heniochus monoceros | reverse complement strand
TTGTACAGTGTCGCAGGGCTGCAGGGGCTGGGCTGCAAAATGTGTGGATGCTACTGCTGGAGGCATTTGCAGCTTACGGAACTTCAAGGGTGAAATCATGACTCAGGAGCACGTCATGCTCGGCTTTCTGATGTGTGGCTGTGGTGTCGGCGGGAGTGTACAGTATCAGGCCTTATTTTTGCAATTAACTGCTTGAGAAGAGTGTGTTAGTTTGTGTGTAACCTATATTTGGAGAGAAATACGCTGCCGCATGCGTGTGTCCCCGACAAAGTGGATATTATGTTTTTGATTAAGCAGTGCACTGGTAGACTTAGACAGACAGTCATCAGCGTGTACTATTGCACTACTATTGCACGCCTAAAAACATTACTCATTCTTGAGTGCGTAAACATTAAATGGCTACAGAGGGTTGGGGTGACGAGAGCGAGATATTGCGAGAGAGAGAAAGAAAGAGAACAGACAGAGAAGGCATATACTTCCTGAAGCAAGAACATGAAAGACAGCTGATTACGGTGACACAATACAAAATCTAATATATCTAATCTAATAATTCTGCATTCATTTGGTGATTAACCGATACCAGACTGGTGCAGGTAAATGTGTCGGGGCAGCCGTGACAGGTTGCAGGCCGTGTTTGGCTGTGCACTCTTTAATAGGGATGGCATACATAAAAATGTGAGCTAAAGCATGTGAGCTGTTTTTAATTTTTAGACCAGACAGACGGTCAGACTGGCCCTGCAGACAGACACAGAGATGCAGCGTTAGACTAACTGCAGCACTGCCTGCTAAAACATCTCTAATATTGCTGAATATATTCAGCTACAGAGAGCGCAGAGCACATTTGCACAGCTTACACTTGATAATATTGAACATACTGCATCCATCTCAAACACAACAACCCCCATTTATAGACAGCCTGTATCAAAACAAATTCTGTTTGATTTCAGGTGGTGTGCACCTTTGTTACTTTTGAGAGATGTAGGTGAGTACTTTCAAGAGCACAGCCACATTATCTTGTAATGCAGCCCTTTGTCTAACTTCCTCCCTCTGCACGAACACAAGCAGCAAGTAAGCCAAGTCCTTGCTTTTTCAACAGTGTCAGCCAAACAGTGCAATGAGGCCAAAAATATTCATCCTGTAGTGAGGAGGGACACTGGCCACCAATCTGCCTCGCCCGGCCAATAGTGCACAAGTGAATCATGAGGTGGGCGACCCTCCTCCCTTGTCAGCGCCCCCCCTCCCAAACTTGAGGTCAAAGCATATCATTCCAGGCTAGGGGCGTGCTGGGGGCACACACATGGCCAGACATAAGATTTGGAGGATGGGGACAGAAGTGAGGAGGAAGAGAGGGAGGGGGGGAGAGAAGAGACGAAAACAAAAAGGAGCGAAAGAACAGAGAAGTTGCAAATAGAGCGCAGGGAGCAGATGGGTCCGTCTGCTTAAAGACTCGCCATCCATTCAAATTTTTACCGAATAAAACGAGTATCAAACTTAAAGAATTACATTCCAACTGTGCATCAAAGTGGCTGGATCATGTTGTGAAAAGCCACTGAAAACAAACAGATACCTTACTGGATTAAACAAACTTGAGAAGCAAAATTCCATTAATACAATCCCCGAGCCTCCCTCTAATTTCTGTCTTTCACATCGCTGTTTTGTTACTTGTTTGTTAGCTGTCATTTTCTTACCCATCTGCTTGTGATTTGGTCCCACGTGTTATTGTTTTTTTTACTTAGTATGGTGTCAGTTTTCTGTTTGACAGCATTTGGATGATGTGAATTCCTTTATCTTTGTTCATTATATTCGCAGCATCCTGCAGCCCTACACTACAGCTCATAATTAGCCGACTAGCTGGTACAGCATTACAACACATTTTCTACCACCTTTTCTAGACCTTGATGTCTTGACTGCAATTGCAGATGTGAAACAGAATTCATTAGCACGTGCAGACAGTAGCAAGAAAGCCATACTACTGTATAGCAATTGTTCACAATAACAATATGTGAAACAATGGCAGCTGTGCGACAACAAAAAAATACGGAGTCATTTATTTTGTGACAAGCCTTCCAGACTTATCTACACATTCTGATGTACTCCGCATAGTTTATGAAGATGTGGAAGATCTGCCAACATACTTTGCCAGACCTTTCAGACCTGTGCTGAAACTGCCATATTTACAGAAATGCTAATCAACGTGCAGTGTTCCAGTGTAAAAATAAACCTAATAATAATGTGAAAGTAAAAATAAGACGTAGAGAGAGAAGAAAAGAGAGAGAGGCAGAGAGATAGACAGATGGTTTATGGGAGGCAGCGGCAGACAGGACAGAGAAAGATGTATTGTGAGACTAAATCATCTACAAAGTCAACACACACACGCACACAGGGGTGGACTGTGGAGAGGTTAGACGAGTAGGCAGGGCTGTAAGGAGTAGCGTGGGGATGAGCCATAGTCATTGTGTTGCATTATATAAGGACAGTGAGTTGACCTCTCTATGTGCTCCATCAGCACCATCCTTAACCCTACTTAAACCACATAAGCACACAGATACATTACAATGCATGAAGAGACACACACACAAACAGTCCAGACTTGATGCATGTGCATCGTCAAAGCAGATCCACACAAACACATCCAAACACACTGACTGAGTGGGTGCAACAGTGAGTCACTGAGTAGCATAGACATCTCTCCCCACTCGCGTTTTACGCTGGGCTTGTCCTGCTGCACACGAGAGAAGAAACAGAGCAACGAAAAAAAAGGAGGGGGGGGGAGAGGGAGGACGAGGAGGTGGAGGAGGAGGAGGAGGAGGAGGAGGAGGAGGAGAGAGAAGAAAGAGCTGACTCTAACTCCCAAGCTCAAAATAACTCACATCTGATGTGCCACAGCAGTAACACTGGGGAGGAGTGGAACCAAAAAGGAGGGAAATTCATGACAGTGTTTTACTGCAGCCAAACACCATTGGTCCACCAATCTGTCAGTCTGAGCACAGTTAGCATAGTGTGTGTGTGTGTGGTGCTAGGAGACAACGGGGGGTGGTCAAACTGTGCACAGACACATTCAGACAGACAGAGATAATAATGACAACTGGCACAAGAAAATCCCTGCAGACCTCTAGACAAAATGAAACACACACACACATACACGCACACACACGCACACACACACGTTAAAATACCAAGATTTCTTTCTTTCTGGAGATTTCCTGGAAGGTTCTCAGATAGGCTACATTGCTAACATGCATACACCTGGACTGTCTCTATATACACACATACAGCACATATGTGTGTAATCCATGTTTGTGCAAACACTGACGCCAATTTCCAAGATGTTTCCTGGCATAAGCTAATGCAGCTTAACCAAGCATGTCTCTGCGGGTGGGTGTGTGTGTGTGTGTGTGTGTGTGTGCATGTGTGTGTAAGCTGTGCTGCAAACCGTGACAATGTCTTTTTGTCCGTCTGCTGCACTGTAAGCAAGACAGCAGCTCACTCGTGACAGTGTTAGCCAACATGATGTCAGTGTGTGTAGAGCATCTGGCCGAGAGATACCTGCTGTGACCTCTCACTCGCTTGACCTGAAGGCAGGAATCACCCCCTGCTGCCTGCAACCTCGCTAAAATCAGGCCTTTTCGGTTTGTACATTCTATCACTGCACATATGCTTTTTACACGTGCACTAACACATTTTTTATTTAGGCAATAAAAAAAATTCTACCCACAGCTGTTAGCAATGGCTGGCTGTTTGTTTCTTCCGTACAAATACGCTGGTAGGCTAACAAACTGATATTTCCAGGTGCTAAATGATAAATCTTATCACCTTTCAAAATAGCTAATGCGGCAGTAATGAAGGATTACAATGTCCAGAATGGCTTCCAATAACATAATGCAAACTACTATATCTGCATCTGTAAAGGCGTGCAGACAAGGCATGAAATTAAGCTCCTCTGCTCACCTAACGTAACAGCTCACTTGCTTAATTTAGTGATCAGACACAAGCCCAGCCGGTAAACGAGACTGGACATACAATTCTCAATCCTGTGCATGAATATAAAACAATATATACTTGAGATATCAAGAGAAATTTCAGTGTTTCTCTGTCAGTTGCCTTTATTCTACCTTACAGTCCGAGGGCTCATCACAACTCTGCATTGCTGCCATAGCGACAACACCCAAAGCTGAGCCAACAGCATTACAGACAGGCAGGCAGGCAGGCAGGCGGCTCTTTAGCTCACAGACAGAAATAACTAGCTAGCAAAGAAAACCAGCAGCAGCACCATGGACAACCCTTATCAAAACACAAAATGCAGCAACAGTTTTTTTTTTTTATGTAACACCACCTCCAAAAAAAAGACTGTCCTCCAGCAGCCACAAACTGCTGTAAGAAGCACTGGCTGTGACGTGACTTTGATCATCTCACAGGTTTTAATCTAAATGATAAAGACATGTGCATACTGTCAGTTCTCATTTCACTCCAGTCTTAGACATGACTTCTATCCTTGACTTGTTAATAATGTATATTATGCACATTAACGGCTAGTAACAAAATCTACAGTACAGAACAGTTTTTTCAAGATAAGCTGACCATGATCTTCCTGGTTCAAGATGGATATCACCATATCGCTACAGGCCTCCTAATATTTTATCCAGGCAACAACGAACTCCACTCTGCTAGCCCAGAGCTGGTACCCAGACACACTGATTTTGATAAATACGCAGGATGTTTACATGAAAACATCAGACACACAACCACACAAGAGCAATCAAATATGCATGAAGTGCAAAAAATAGCAATAAACTACTGTGCCAATTTAACACCAATACAATACACACAAACATTCGCATCTGGGCTCGCTCTCCCAGGCACCCCGTAACATACGACAGTGTAATGAAGCACAAAACACATACTGTTGAAGCATCTGGTGCAGGCAAAGACAGAGCGACAGACAGAATATAGACGGCACTGAAAGACAGAGCAGGATGGACAAATGAGGAGAGAGGCGACGACAAGAGTGGACAATTAAAAGCAATATGAAGGTGGGGTGGGGGTAGTAGAGAAAAGAAGAGAAAATTTCCAAAAGAAGGAAGGACCAGGCCGGAAAAATTTGGGAGCTGCAGCGATGTAGTGCAAGGAACAAGAGAAAGGGCAGAGAGACAAAACAGAGAGATGTTTTTGCCCACAAGCTTGTTACAAACACAGAGAGCTAAGGAGAATAAACACACACGAAGGGCAACAGTGCAGGTCAACAATTTGACCACAGCGTGCACACCCGGAGGGAAAGGACGGCTGGAGAAAGTGACTGCGGAGGAGAAGGGAAGGGAGAGGAGGGGAGAGCAGAAGGAGGGAGGGAGGGAGGGAGGGAGGGAGGCAGGGAGATACAAAGCAGTCTCTTAATGATGCGAGGCACTAACGACAGCGGGGGAGAGAGAGAGCGAACGTGGATGGAGGGAGAGGCTGGAGAATAAAAACTAGACAACAATAAAGAGGAAAAGATAAGAAAGAGTAAACCGTAAAATGAAAAAAAAAAGAAGCGGAGAGAGGGAGTCAATAAAAGCAAAAACAAAACAGAAAAAGTAAAGGGCTGTTGCAGACATTCCGCAATCCGACTTTAACAACTGTTTCCTCGACAGGCGCATGACAGCCGCTCTGTCTCGTACCTCTTTGAACAGGGAAACGCGAGGCATGACTTGCTCATAAATGGATATCACAGCAAACAGTGTGTTGACTTGAGGAACGGTTGTCAAACAGCCTCAGACATGTTCAACAAAAGGGAGAGAAGGGTTTCATTGGAAATATGGAGCTCGCCGGCTGACAAAAAGAAAAAAAAAAAATCACTACTGTTGTGACACTAAAACTTTCTAATTAACGGGAGTGACATTTTCAGACATCTTGAGCCTGTTATTTACAAAATGATAGCATTTTAGAGGACTCAGACATACAGGGTAATTGAGAAATAAAAATTGATGTCTCACTTTTCTAAAAAGTAAATACATGGTGCTGAAATGAAGCCATTTAAGAGAATAGGCTATTCAAGTTTCAAATATTAAGGGATGAAAACAGCTTCATTTCAGCCAATTAAGTCCTTGACAAAGGGAGGGGGGGTGAGGAGGTGAGTGACGTGGGGAGACTGGGAGAGTAGACTTGTGTGTCCAGGTTTTTTTTCTCCCCTAGACGCTGCCTATAGCGTAGATTAATGTACAGTATGTCTCCCCTGTTGCGACTAGGTATAAGCTTGTATATGTGTAGGTTTATGTTTTCACAGTCTGGAAGCGATTCTGAGGGAAAATGGGGGAGTGTGGATGGGAAAGACAAAAATAAATAAATAAATTGATCTGCCTCACTCTCTGCAGTGCTGCAACCACTGGGTGTGTGCAAGTGTCTCACTGTGTTTGCATGTGCCCCAACTGCAGGGGCGCCACCAAGTGGTCAAATGTATTCCCACGGTCATTTAGAGAGAGGCGAGACAAATGTGTAAGGGAGGAGAAGAGGGCACGCGAGAGAGAGATGGATAAATATGCAGGAATGTGTGGAGGGAGATGCAAACAGCTTGTGTTTGACTTTAAATGAAAATAAACCAACTCAGTCAAGACATTTCTGTCTCTGTGAAGGTTCTGATTAATTGGCTGGCCATGCAAGACCACGAGCTCTCCCACATATAAAGAAATTCAGTCACTTATTCACACACAAGTGGCCACTCACTGTACGTAAAGCACACGCAGACAGACAGACACACAGCTTTACCTCTCCCTCAATTCTGGGGGGGCGAATGCTGGACAGATGGATGGTCTTGTATTCTCCAGAGTTCAGCTTAACCACCATGGCATCAGCGTTGACCACCTGCATCACCTGGAGGGACAGAGGATGAGAGGATACTGAGTAAAATGAATGCAGCAGGACAAAAGTTTTCTAGGCAAACATAAAGCACCACAAAGAAGACAAGAAACCCAATTTGAAATTAATTCACGAGTCCAAAAAAACATGTGAATCCTGAGGGGTGGGGCCCTGCAGGATGGAGGAGTGTTGGAGCAAAAAAGACTGGCATTGCATTTTGGTGAGTGAGTGAGCAGACAGACCGAAAGAAAAATGGGAAGCGAAGGAGCAGGTAAAGGATAAATGGAGAGGAAGAGATCTATTCAAAGGCGGAAGGAGAGTGACAGTGCAGATCGTGTGCTGTCACGAGCGGAGGGCACCGAGCGCGAGGTAAGAAAGAGTGATCCTTGAGTGACTGAGTAAGTAAACGAGCTAAGTCGTCCCAGCAGGCCGGCGAGGTTTGGAGGACAGAGCGAGGACGTTGTGCTATCTGGGGGATTGGCACCAGGAGGGGAGGGGGCGGGGGGAAGGAGGAAGAGGGAGACAGAGTGCAAGAGAAAGAGCTTTGAAACACAAACATCCTGTTAAAGATAGACTGGTAGAGGCATTACAAAGCCCTCTGCTCAACAACTGGCTGGCAGTGCTTTGTTCTGGAGACCTTTACAAGTGTAACTAAAGACACAGACTAATTTATGTTTGGCATTTAAATGTTATTTCTGTGTAGCAAAGGCAGCAAGCACAATTTATATCAGGTGCTGTGTGAATGTTCAAGGATAGCTGTTAAATCAGTGTTCACATTAGTCTAGCATATAACAACAGCACTGGTTCCCAATGTAGAAAAGCAATGACAAAAGCATGCAGAACTGTATGTGAGGTTCTGGAAAGTATACAAATCTCAAAGGAATTTAAACTCATCTCAAGTCATGAATAATAATGGCGTGGAATAAATATTTGTAACTCATCAACCCAGTCTACGCGTGTGCCTTATGTGCCTGCGCCTTCCCAAGAAAGAAGACAGATTGGGGGTATAATGTGACTGAGATGGAGGAGGCATCCAAACCCAGAGCCTTTAAGTAGGCCGCTTGCAAGAGACTGAGAAATCAATCGCCCTACACATGTTGCCGCCCACACGTGCATTAAATGGCCTCATCATCACTCAAACTGCGGTTCACATGTAGGCTGTGCTCAGGCTAAAGTCCTAAAAAGTGAGGGATGCAGGTCTGAGCTGAGTTTCGAGCGCAACTCGGACCGTGTGGGTGTTTGTGTGGCCGGCTGTGTGGTGCAAAAACAAAACAACCCAACAGTCTTTTGAGTTGAGTTTGATAGCGTGCATGGCAGACACGCATCCAGGTGTAGTGCGCTCTTTGGACTTTCATTATTCCATGAAAACAAATCAGCCACTGCATTTGCCACCAGAGAACAGAAATTAGACCAGCCCACATGCTAAATAGGCTGCCCACAACAGCAGCCAAAATACATCATATACTAATCACTGAGCTGAGTGGGAGAGATACAGAGACATAGGGAGCAGGAGGGAGAGAGACAGAGAGGGGGAGAGGTGTAATGAGTAAGTGCGAGGGGGAGCATGAATGCACACGGCGACATACATGCGTGCACGCACACCGGCCTACACGCATTCGCACCGTAACAAGGTCATTTTGTGGCCTGCCCAAGTAAATA
The DNA here is from genome assembly GCA_029783685.1 of Heniochus monoceros. Taxonomy (NCBI): domain Eukaryota; kingdom Metazoa; phylum Chordata; class Actinopteri; order Chaetodontiformes; family Chaetodontidae; genus Heniochus; species Heniochus monoceros. Next base: position 14,128,932 of record JAPZEA010000015.1, on the reverse strand, counting down.
AAGTGCAAGAGAGGGAATGTGGCAGAGGCAGAAGAAAATGGCCCGGCATTTACTGGCTAATTATCAGCCGGGGGAGGCGAGACGAGAGAGAGGCGAAGGAGGACTGATCAACACGCGCCGAGACAGGGGGACGGAAAGATGGAGCGAGCCGGAGAGATGGAGCGTAATCTCTCGGCAAATATCGCAAGAGGAGGGACAGACGGAAAAAGATGGGGAATAGATAGGAAAATAGAGCAAAAAGTCTTTGCAAAGTAGCTGCCATGAGGGTCGAGTGAGCAGGCAGAGAAGACAAATAGGCAGGCAGCATGACTCACTGGGCTAAATCTGACACTTGAGAGGTGGGGATCTACTGCCACCCTCTGTCCACGGCGAATATGACATCTGCAGTGGCCAGGATCAGTCACAGCGAAAGGAGGATCTTGGCTACTGTCAGGGACTGTTGTTGGTTGTCAGTCGCAGCCATTAAGTTTGTTTTAACCACAGGGCCAAGCAGGGGCTTAGCCGGGGCTTGCTCATTACTCATGTCAGATCATCTCTCTCAAAAGCAACACCTATGGCAGTGTTTCAGTCCTGCTGCCAGTGGAGATGATTTGTCACCCAAATTACATGGTTTCAAATAAACTAGTGGTGTTTTCGACACTATGAGAAACACCTTCAGCTGGCAAGTCGCCTCTGGGTGCTGGAAAAAAAGGCAGCTGATGAATATGTAATGCTTTGAGAGGATATTACCCTGAGACAGGTACCGGCAGTCGTTTTTTTGACCTAATAGCCCGCCTTTAACTGATTTTAACTGGGCCACGAACCAATATAACCTTTTCTCATCATCTTCCCCAAAAGTGACTTTTTCATTTCTTAAAGGCGCTGTGTGACCTTGTAACCATTCTGTCTGACATATTTTAACTGGGACATACAGTACAGCAACAGTCAAAAGAGGCCCTCGTGTCATCTCTTTCCCTCTTTAACCATTATTAAAGTGTACTATTCTCTCAATTGAACAAGACCTTCAGCTGCTTCTGTGCACGAGCACATTAAAGAGTACTTCTCTTCAAGTATTTTTTACTCCCAACGTAGGAAAATACATTTATATAAGTACCATACAACTCAGGAGTGCTGTCACAAGTGGACTATCATGAAAAACCCCTTTAAGTGCTGTGACAGCTTCAGTCCAATATTATGTTTAATGCCACTATCTGATTTTTATCTTTAAGTATAAAAAACACATCTACATTCAAATTAGGATGTCTAGAAAATGTAAAATGTTTTGGACTTGCATTGGTGCAAGTATACAGGGAGCATCTGGATCTGCTGAACACTCGGTTGCCCTTCATATAATCCTCAGACATTACATATACACACTAGTTTTGCAGTGTAACTTGAATATTCTCGTGGATTTGGTCAACCAAAAAGCAACAGCAGCAGTGCTCCTGACAAGCCGGGGATGAGAGGCTGGTGGAGGGGTTTTCACCACATCACCTTTTATCCATCACCTCGCAGGTCGATTGTTACCCAGGGGAGAGGAGGGGAGGGGAACGGAAAGGAGGGGAGAGGAAGACTATTGGGACGTGGCCTACATCCACTTCACCAGTCCCAGCAGAGGTGGGAGGAGAGAGGCGAGACAGTCAAAGAGGAAGATGCGTCAGCAGGATTGACTTGTGGGGATTGGACCTGCTCTGCTCTCTCCACTCTATCCATCACTCAGATAATAAGAAGTGAAAAGCAGAGTGGACGAGAAGAGGGGAGGAGTGTATGATGATGGGATTGATGGATAGATGTGTCCCTGGGAGAGTCGGTGCATTGCAGTATTAGGCGCCCACAAAAGTCACAAGTATGGAGGGGCAATGACAGGCCCGAGTAACCTTGGCCTGTCCAATATGTACTTATCTTAAAAACAGCTTAAGCGGTTGCAGGGTCAGCGTGATGTTTCCCATCACAACTATCTGCCACTTGTAATGAAAAGTTTTTGGAGTCAGATGGTCCTAATGGCATTATAGAGTGCATGGCCCTTTTATGAACAACTTTTCGAGCTATCTGCATATTTTTGTTACAGAAAACATTTCCATTTTAACCACACAAACGCCAAAAAAAGGTGATAATCTGAAGACGTCTCAGGAGCTGCTGCTGGCTTTCTAGTCCCTAAACAAACAAACTCACACAGCAGCAGCTGACGTGCAGCAACTCTCTTCTGTGGCTCTTTCGGTGGAGAGCGATTGCAGGGGAAAAGAGGACAGAGAAGAGTCCCACAGAGATCAAAAAGTGCACAAGGTGTAACTGGGGGCATCAGCAGTGCGGTACCGTAGCAGTTAAAAAAAAAAAAAACTGTGCAAGGATACTGAAGAGGACATGCATAGTCCCAGGGATCTTGATTAGGTGTTTTTTTCCTGACTTTCACTTCTCCTGTCCTTTCATCCTTCCTCCCCTAAATCTCCCCATACCCCTCCACACAAACTCACTTTCAATTTCTTCTTCACCCCTTCTACCGCTTATTTTTTTTGCACCTTTCGGCCTCTTTCATACACCCTCCTGAGCTCCCCACCAAACATTCCCTCACTCCCCTCCCACTGCCCGCATCCAACCCTCATTTATTGAGGGGGTTCAGAGAGATCTGAGAGCAGCTCACACTGATAATATAAATGTTTTATCCTTTCTCTAGCCTCTTCCCTCTGACTCAGGGAAAAAAAACATACATACACATACTTTCTTTTGGACGCCTTCTTTATGCGCGTGCAGTTTATCAATTTCATTCTGTAAGCAAATTGTCAAAGCAACGGCTTTTATGCAACCCTCAGGCTGGCCATGAATTTTTCAGGGTCTTAAAAGTTCAGTGTCTCGAGGGAGCAAACACAGACACAAGACAAACTTTTTCTTTTTTTTTTTTTTACATTCCTGGAGAAAAACACATCAACTGAAGGGAAGGGTTGGGTGCAGCTCGTCATCAAAATGCACACAGAGGGGACCAGATTTAGAGCTGAAGTTTTAAGGCTGGAGTTGCTTTACTACGTTAAAGCTACAACTTGGACGCTATAATATGTCATCTCACAGTAAGACTGTATTATCGAAATATATCAAGGAGTCCATCTCACTTGATTTGAACTAATGTGTGCTGACAACTGGGAGGGAGTGCAGTCCCCTTGTACTTGATATTAAGGACACTTCTTTTCCCCTGAGGCCCTGGCCAATAACCTCCAAAGCTAATATCTCTACTTCTTGGCTTTTGGGGGTCGTTCTGTGCTGCTGCCGCTGCAGCATACGCCAGCGATTTGGCCCTAATTTGACTGGGGAGTGCTTCAAGGTTGCTGTTAAGCATTCCTCCCAGTACCTGTAGTGAAGGAATTTTTATTTTTTTATTTTTATTCAGTGGGGGGTGGGGGGGGTGCAAATGTGAAAATAAGAGGTGTCAGGAGGATATAATTTGTTAGAAGCCTCAAAGTGGCTCTGCTGCAGTGCTGGGGGAAAATTGGAAATGCTGCAGTAGACATCAAGCGGCGGAGGCATGGGAAGCGACCAGCCTCCACCTTAGCACTGAAGCCAAGTCTTATTTGTGCTGGATAATGTCTGCATGTCATGCTGAAAGTTTTATACCCTACTCCTGCTTTTACGCTATAGTAGAGAGATAAGTGAGGACTTTCATGATGATCCAAATTGAAAGACATTATGTTAGGGGCCGAAGAAGTGCCTTCACCAATGGCACACAGCCTATAAAAGCCACTTCAGGGCCTCACCTTGGCTACAAATTGCCTGTCCTTCTGGTCCAAGTTGGCTGTGGGTGCCACGTAGTCCTTCCAGATGCGGACCTTGCGCTCTTTTGCAGATCTGGCCAAGAACAAAAACACATCATCATCATTAGTGGTAGTCCTCGGCTTCAGCCAGGTATTAGGACAATAAAGGGCTTAATCAAGTGACTAAAAATGATCCATTTGGCTGAATAAAAATACAAAAGATAATGAAAGTGAGAGAATTCAAACGTAATGAGCCCGCAGCCATTGCTGCAATGATCGGAGAGAATGAATATCATTGCAGCAGAATAGATTGTTCACCTCAGGTAGTGGCAGCATAAATTGTATGTATAGTATCTAATTTGCACGATTATTTTCATTACCTCAAGAACTTGCACATACTTCCTTTATTCATTATGTCTTGTATCAAATCAGTGAGCAACTTCTAAACTAAATAATAACTTTTTAAAAAATGTAATTCTCAGCATCTTCAAGAGCTGTGCACTGTCCAGCTGTTCTGAAAAACATCTAGCAAACATAGACAATCCAATCTGTTATGTTTTCTGTGCAGCTGCGTACCGTTCTGCAGCTCTGAGCTTCTCGGCTCCCTGAGTGTAGACAGCCATGGACCAGTCCACACAGCGGGCGAAGCCTTCCTTCAGCAGGAGTTCTGTGATGTTGCCATTCTGACGCAGAGGGAAAACACAAGAGAGCAATTAATAAGACAGAAAGCCTGAATGTTAATGGCACGTCCACCACCGGCGCCACCCTCCTGTGTCCCTACCGGGTGAAGGATGGTTCCCAGTATGATCTGGTTGGGGCAACTCTCCAGGATGATCTGAACGTCTCTCTGCAGAAGACGGGACTCGGTGAAGAATTTGGCCTCTGCTGCGAACGGCTCCGGTGTCTCTGTACCATCCGCTTCCCGCTTGAACGTGGGACACTGATGGGAAAGAAAACAGACATTAGCACAGTAATACTCGCGCTTCAATCAGTAGGTGTTTTTGCAGGCACTGGGAAAAGCGATAAAAGGTGTCCAACCGCCAGTGCAAGAGAAGCATACATTTTGTCTACTGCAATTCCCAGCAGTCAACCAGTGTCTCCAGGAGGTTTTTTTTTTTGTCCACACTCTCTTTTGATATAATCTGTTTTTTTCTGTGTACTGCTGTTATCCACTTTTAACCGATGTCACCTTGTTGTGTACGCTATCTGTATTCTCCTTAGAGTGTGGGAAAAGACCAAACAGATACAAACACAACAGGCGAGACAAGCAGACAGGCCTTTGAACAACGAGACAAAGAACACCTTGAAATGGATGCAATATCTTCAAGTGGGAGATGAAAAAGATTAGTTATCTTGAGTGGCCCATTGGCAAAGCTGGGTTTGGTGAAAGAGATTGATGGGGAAATTTAGTGGAGCGGATATGACACTGGTGGAACAAATACAGACACAGAGGAGTGACAAAAATGAGCCGTCGCTCTTTTAATGTCTTTTTTTGTATATATATTCATAACGAGACCAGACTGTCTACTTTAAAATACTTCACTAAGAGTTTTTGTCACAGTAAAGTGAAGAAGGACAGGGGTGTGATGGAAGCTGTCAACCCACAGGCATTTTATCTACACGTGGTTGCCCATTTGTGCATTTATTTATTTGATCTCGATTTATTGTCACTGTACAGTACTGTCCCGACTAAACACAGCAGTTTGTCCAACTTAACAAATGAGCTCAGCAGCTCACATTTCCACCACATCTGTGAGTGCAGGAAGTGAGTAGCGGTTACCTTAACTCCAGACAGCATGACAGTGACCAGGTAGTGGTCGGGGAGCAGCAAGGCACGAACAACACTGCCGTCACGCACATGCTCGATGATGGCTGGGGGGAGAGAGGAGAACAGAATGTAAAAGCAGCTGAGGGAGGGAGTCGAGTTACGCTGACGAGACATCAAGTTTTTGGATCAGACTCGCTTATTTGTGGGCTGGACAAAGGTTATACAAACCTTATGAGTGCAATATGTCATATTGGAAAATGCAACCCAATATCCGATTCCCTCAGGAAAGTTTAAGGTTAGTCGGTCCGACCAAAGAATGTGTGAATTTATTTCATTTATTTTAATCCTGGGGAAATTCTCATAGCATGAATTACTTTTTTCAGCAATACTGCCCTGACTGGCTGAAAACAACCAGTGTTTTACTGGGAGGTTGGAGTGGAGGAGTGGCTAACACCTGGGACACACTGCCTACCTGAGCAGCACGCGTGTTGTGGAACCTCTTTCTTTTCATTTCGGCACCCATGTCAACACATTAGAGCAGCCACAAAGGCTGTGTGCGCAGTGTTTTTTCTCTGTGACACACACGGTTCTCATGTCTATATTTGTAGAATATATCACAAAATACGCAAGAAAATAAAAATATATTTTAAACTCAATGTAAATTAAATTTAGAATGAAATGAAACATCCACATTCACCACACGAGTGCAAACGACAGCAGTCCGAGGAGGTAGCGGTCACACAGAGGTAGAGGTAGGCAGTGTGTCCCGGGCGTAAAGGGTCACTCTTTGGTACCTCTCATAGCGGAGAAAATTATGGCCTCCTTGGCAGACGGAGTACGCCACTTAAACTGGTGCAACAATCAAAATCAGTATCAAACACTCAGTGGACTGTAGGCTTGGAAAGGTGGACAGAAAAAGGTTTGCCGCTTCCTTCCTAACAGCATAAAGAGGCTGTGGTCATCATCATTTTTGGCTACAATTTCAAGTTTTCACAGCAACAAAGGTAAGAAAATGCCATCTGCACTGTGACAGTCAGATGCATGCACTGCGTTCAGCCATATTTTGCCAGAACAATAAATGTTTGGAACATACTGAGCCTAAAGATGGACAGTGGAGGATTTCATTTGAGAAATTTATCTGGATATTTTGATACTTGTCAGCTAAACCAATCACTGCCATTGTTCTAAGGGAAGACAGAAACAACATATTTCTAGTGGCTAGAGGTAAGTACTTGATGCTCAGAAGATAGACTTTCGAGTGTCACTTTAAAGTTTAGACTATGCTATGTGCAACATATAAAGGCTTGAGACAAGGTCGATTTATTTGGAAAGCTTTTGAGGTATTAAATTGTATTTTTTTTCTCAAATCATATCACTCAAATGTTGCTCCTGACCTCTAAAGTACTTTAAGAAATTGGACAGGATGTGAGTCACCTGTGTGAAAAGCATTTCACGCCTAAATGGTATTTTGATGATGGGCTCCTTCAGTCTCCATATTCCGTCTTTCTGTGTAGAACTTTTGCGTATGTACACATGTATTTGTGTGTGTGTGTGTGTGTGTGTGTGTGTGTGTGTGTGTGCGTGCCGGCAAAGGCAGATGAGAGTGAAATTGGTATTCAGATTTTCAACCACAGCAACTCGATGCACATTTAAAAAGGGGCTTCTG
>JAPZEA010000015.1:13525367-13541701 GCA_029783685.1 Heniochus monoceros | reverse complement strand
TTTTACCATTCCTTTCCATCAGAAGGAATAGGGAGTAACTGCTGTTATAGCAATGGTAGAGGAGACAGAGTGCTATATTAATATTACACAAATGGCTGTATACATATTGTACAAACACATTTGTTTGCCTTGACATGCAAAGACTGAGCAAAAAAAAAAAAAAGTCAATATTCATGCAAAAGAGAAGTCTTTGTCTCCTTGTCTGTCCCTCTTTGACTTTCTGTCTTTCGCTGTCTCCATTAAGTAATGACAGAAGGCAATGTGAGAGGAGGTTAATTGGGAAGTGAAAGGTTAACAGCCCGCCTCAGTCCTAGAAGATTTTCTGTCTGGAACACAGCGCAGTTCAAGGCCGTGGCATTTCGACGCAGGTAGAGCTGCATGTCATTAGGCTGAAAGGTTGCCCTCGAGATGCTCCCCGTTATATCCTCGCAGCTGTACCGCACTGTGAGGTACATTGGCTTTTCAATGGGCCAGAGTGTGTTTGAAGAAAATGAAACTGCCACAAGTGATGCCGTTGACAGTGAGGCACACTGGGCCACCGCTGAGACATCGCTACACATCATAAAGTCAGAGGCAGAGCAGGGGATGTCCAGAGGGAAGTGTGTGCAAAGTGTCAGATTAATAAGTTACATCTTTTGCAGAATGTTTGGAGTTCTCGCACTTTCTTCACACTCATGACTTCACTGCTTTGATTTTAGCCATGCTAGCGGCATGACTTTTTGCATGGCAATTACAGTTGGTTGGTCCACCACTTTGGCACAGACTGAACTATCTCAATAACTATTACATGGATTGACATGGCATTTTTTCATGGTGCTCAGAGGATGAATCCCAGTTTCATTTAACACAGCCAGCAGATCAAAGTTTTCACTTATCCTGTGAAATATCTCAGCATTTACTGGATGGGTAGGCACAAAATTTACGGACGTTCATGATCCCCAGATGATAAATCCTACAATGACCTTGGTGATCCCCTCACTTTTCCCCTAGCGCCACCATGAGATTCACATTTGTGGTTTTGAGTTAAATCTTTCAAATTACTGGATGGATTGCCATGAGTTATATTAACTTTTCCCTTAACTTTTCATGCAGCGCCACCATCAAGTCAAAATCTCAGTTTGTCCAGAATTCAGATTCAGATTCAGAAAAACTTTATTGATCCTCACAGGGAAATTGCTTTGTTGCAGTGCAAGTTGTTCAACAGACAGTTAGAAAGAGGGTTAAAAAATTTAAAAAGGTAAAAAACAAAGTTACAAATTACTATAAAGATAACAAAGGCATAACAATAATAAGAAAAATGTGCAAATGCAAATGTGCATGTGCCAATGGTAATGCTATTGTGCAAATGGTAAATAATAATAATTTAAGAGTAAAGGTAAAAAATGCACAATATAGTAAAAATACTGCTGACAATACAAGGTAAGAGTTCAACTTCAGCGTATACTTTTGTTTCTGACTAAAAACCTGCAAAACTACAGTAATTAGCAAAAGCTAAGCTAAGATGTTACGTGAGATCTCTGTGTAAATCTGATATCACCCTCTCTAAAAACAAGGCATCCAGTAAGTGAGACACAACAATTCTCATTTTTCAGTGAGCAGAGATTGTGGATGAATTTATGGTGGATGCTGGTTTATATTATGTTGTGAAACAGCTTTGACATTGACAGTCTGTTTTAATTGAGATAATGAATGTTCTATGCTTCTTCATTACTATTGGTTTCTGGCGCATAATTGCATTTCACCTCAGCCAATTATTTGAGCGAGCCGTGCTTCTGTAAGCGCGCATGAGAGACATGAGTGAGGAGAAAAGAGGAGAGAGAAACAGAGAGAATATAAACAAGCAAAGACAGATGAATAAACAGACAAAATAATATTCTGACAGACAAAACAAGACAAGAGATTGGATAGAGAGAAAACAGTAAACTGAGCAGAAGACGAATAGAGAGGCCAAGACAGAGTGGCATATTTTAATTTGCATAAGATGCAGAAATTGATTTTCCAACTTAATTTAATTGTGGGGAACAGTCTGGATGAATCTATTAAAGTTGTTCTGCATCGACCTCAGTGTTTCCTGATTGATTACACAGAGGGAGAGCATAACTACGACGCTCCCGTCTCTCCCGCAGCGCTTGGCGATGGAGCATCTGTCTGCATACGGGAGACAAGAATTACAGGTGCTCTCTGTCGGCGTCGCTGTGAGTTGTGAATGCTTAAAGCACGGCGGGCAGGGATAGAAATGTAACCTTATTTTATCACCTAAATTTATGCAGGCTGGTTCGATGACAGATCCAAACTCTGTTGGACACTGAGTCACTTTCACTGATTCATCTATGGGCTGCACTGCCTTCCTCAAAGCTTCTCAGCATTACCGATTTGATATAATGCATTTTTTCATCTACAACTGTTTGTAAATAGTCACGATAATTTCTCCAATTTCTGTAAAGGGACCTCTTGATGAGTACTTTTCAGCCTCTTGTAGATTGAAGAGTAGATTGAAATTAAAAGCCACACACACTAATTATGGGATGTTTCTTGGGTCTTTCATGTTTCTTCCTGTCTGTGGTGACTTTGGCATAAATAAGGCAATACCCCAGCGCTGAGGGGGAAAGATACCATATTTGTGTACCATATTTTTTGTCATATTGGTAGGTCATACAGTCTGTCTTTAACTCCACCGCTCTGATCCAGACTGTAATATCTCAACTATCGGATGGATTGTCATGACATTTTGTGCTTCCCCAAAGGAGGAAACCTACTGACTTTGGTGAATCTGACTTTTCCTCGAGCGCCTAGCAGTTTTTAGTGCTTAGTGTTTTTATTTATTTATTTTTTTACAACGATTGGATGTATTGCTATGAAATGTGGTTCAGATAATCAAGTTCCCCACTGGACTTTAGTGATGCTCTGACTTTTCATCTAGAGCCATAATCAGGTCAAAATGTTTAATTTCTTCAGTGCTTTTGTTCATGTGCAAATTTCTGCAAAACTAATAACATTTCCATTAGTCTCAGCTGTACTTTGTGTCTATGTTTTATACAGTCTATGCACTAAACACAGTCTGTGTCATCTTGGCAGTGCCTGACTCCGCTAAGCTCCCAACTAATCAAATGGGCAAAGAGGGTGGGTGGAACTGAGGCGGGAATGAAGCCTGGTTGCAACTTTAAGCCTTAATATAATTTAAATTTGCAAGTTATGTAAAACTTCACCCTGTACAGATGTTTGAAATTAGCTATAGAGACCAACTGTTTATGGTACCAGGTTGCAAACATGTTTATTAGTGCTGTAAAATTGAGCTTTTTAATATGGGGCTCTATGGGGAATGACTTGCGTTTGGAGCCAGCCTCAAGTGGCCAGTCGAGGAACTGCAGTTTTTGGCACTTCCTTATTGGCTCCATTTTTAAGCCCCAAACCTCGCTGCTTGGTTTAGTGCTAATAAGCGAATGTTAAGATGCTAGCACGCTAAACTAAAATGATGAACAGTGTCAACATTATACCTGCTGAATGCCAACATGTTAGCATTGTCATTGTGAGCATGTTAGCATGCTCACAATAGCATTTAGTCAAAACATGGCTGTGCCCACGTAATGCTGTACACTCTTAATCTTGTTTTCTACCTTTTGTTCCTTACTTGGTTCCTTCCTGCCCTGTTGCTCATACTTGTTGCTTCATACAGGAGTTCAGACACCAGGGTTGGCCAAAGAGCATCACCTTTGGAGCTGGTAAGATACTTTCTGGTTCAAACTATGGGAATGATCTTGGCCATATTAACTCCACACTTCACAAACATGGCAAACCATTCAGCTCATGCTCCTGGAAAACCTCAGGTGACACACATACACCTAAAACACCTAAAAACTAACCTGCATTACTATGGCCAATCATATGAACTAATTAATGTCACTTTAACTCTCTTAATGTGTCTGTACCTCTCGAAGCAACCACGACGGCACGTCACTCACCTCTAAGATTGCGTATGAAGTCCTCCAACAACATCTTGCGGTCGGGCTTGATGTTGGGACTGTACATGTCGGTGTTGAGCAGAATGATGGCGAAGGCCAGGATGAAGATGGTGTCTGGGTTGTGAAACTGCTGCACCACGTCGGGGTTACACATGCAGTAGCGCTGACTGTTGATGTAAAGGAGGTACAGGAAGAACATAGTAGGAAGTAAGCAGTGTATGAGGCAAAAGAGGCAAAAGAATAAAGAAGGTGGAGAGGAGAGGGATGAATTAGAAAAATAGAAGGGACAGGTATAGGAAGGAGTAACAGATGGGAGAAGAGACACAGATAAAACATTATTTCTAACACCAAAGGCATTCTTCAACACACTACATGCTCATAAACGGCTTGACACAAGCTGAGCACGAGAGTGTTGCACCAAAATAAGAGTTATGGCTTTAATTTAGCTTGTGGTTTAATATGAGGCTGTTAGCTGCCCCTCAGCAACAATGAAGCTAACAGCGGGAGCTCTGCTGAAACCGAGTCTCTCTTTATAAACACATTTGTCCCACCGGATTGGATGGTCACATGGATAGTGCATTACACAGAAAAATGAAGGGTGTGTGGGTGCATGTGTCTGTGGTTGACTTTATCTGGAGTCTACTGAGCTCTTAGCCACGGTTAAACACTCTCCTACATTTATGGGCCTGGTTGCTGGATTTATGCAGGTTCTTATTGAGCCACACAATGAAGTTTGAAAGAGGAAATCCCTTACCGAGGCACTTTTTCTGCCAAAGAACACGACTGAGGCCGGGCTCAGTTTGATGTAGTTCCCAAAAAACAATCCTGAATATAAGAGATGGAGAATGGAAATGGCTCTGCGTCGTGTGGTTATGGAAACTATGACTCTGAAAGATTTGTAGACACCTGCTTTTGGGTGGATGCATATGTGTGGGTAGGTGTGTGTGTGTGTTTAAGAAAGAGGTGCCCAGAGGAGAGAGATAAATTGTTTCTCTGTCTCAGTGAGGTGCATGGATACTTCCTGGTTATAGGATGAATAATACAACAGTACAACATCTAGAGTGAATGAGTAATCAGAGACAGCAATATACAGAGTAAAAGGAGAATGAGAAGGTGTATGTGTGTGTGTGTGTGTGTGTGTGTGTGTGTGTACTGCGGGCTCTATGTTGGAGTATACAGTGTAATTGTTACTTTAATCAGTCATCATTTCCACATTGGGGCTGTAGCACCGTTTTGCAGACCCACTGAGCCGCATGATTGGAAACTAATGTCTCTGTGGAATTGAGTAAAGACACACATATTGGTATGCATACAGTAGGCTCATACCTTGTCACACACACACACACACACACACACACACACACACACACACACACAGTTTTAATGTGCTTTCCAACACTGCTTAAGCCTTCCAAGATTAGCAAAGGGGGAAACAAAGCTCTACAAGCAGCAGAGAATGATTGCCAGACCTTTTTGTGCCCCAGATTTTGCCTCTCAGGCAAAGTACGAGCTGCAGTCTTCCTCAAGAGCTGCATACAGACCCAACAACCTCCACCAAGAATATAGACTCTACTCAGGGTTCAAAAACACTCCAAACTGCAATGCATTTTCAGCAAAAAATAACTTTTTATTTGTAGATAATTCTCCTCAAAGGATGCGAGCTGATCATTAAAGATAATGCACAAGAAGACAGTGCTCTTTATAATAGATTTATTGAGTTTAAAGGTTTTCTTGCGAACAATGGAAATGAGTTTTGTTTTTTATATAACATAATAGTTATCAAAAGTAGCATCAGTGAATCTGTATCAGGGAAATTATAGGTAGTTATTGGGTTAGTGCATTATATTGCAGCAAGTTTTGGGGCTTGTTTTTGGTATATTAGCATGATAACCAATTTAATCACAACTTATTATTTGCTAGATGCTATGAATCTATATAAATGCAGAAAATAACATTTATATTACTTGTATAAACTTGTGTTTTTTTTCATTGGTGAAGAACCTCTGACTTCATTGTGTCCCCCCACTTCAGCAGCAGTGCTTTCATGTGTGTTTGTCATCATACAGTATTTGCTTTAGCGCGATAATCACGGGGCTGCACACAGACGCTTATTCACATCTCAGTGTCTGAAAACCGTGACTCGACAGCAACTGGTAATTATGCCCTTGTCAGTAAATCCTAATGTTCTGTAGCACCATGCAGTGAAAAACCTCCATTTATGCTGCTTCCTGTCTAAGTGTGCTCTTACTCTGCACAGAAAGAAAAACAAAAATGAGAGGGTAAAATTCTCACTGAAATGGATTTGGCAGTCTTCAAATTTGGCCTTCGCTACTGTCTTCCAAACCAATTTAGCTTTTGTTACAGATTGCTAAACAAGGTGTAATCCAACAGACATTATGTACTCTGTGATGGATGGATTTTGGTGCAAGATTACACAAGTTGCATGATCTTTAACTTTAACAGCCACAATAGAAAATGCAGCATTTGTGTGAGACTGTAGGGTGAGTAAATAAGGGTGTCCGGATACTACACTGTAATGCAGACATGAAAATATAAATCTGCAGCATTGGGAGCTGGCTCATATTTGCTCATTCATTAGCACACTGACGCAGCAGATACTGAGGCTGCTGGCTGCTTTTCACTTTTCCCCTCGTTCTTTTTCACTGCTGCTTCAAATCCCTTCACTTACTTTGGAGATTTCTCTCTTTCTGTGTGTGTATGTGTGTGTGTGTGTGAGAGTGTGTGTGTTTGGAGGCATATCAAAGCCCAGGAGCAGGGGAGGCAGGCACAGAGAGGCAGTGGCGGTTACGCAACGCTGGTTATTTATAAACCTTCCTCCCTCTCTCCTTTTTCTCCCCTTCCTTCCTTCCTTCTCCCAGTCCAAGTCTCCTCACCCCCTCTCGTCCTCCCCCCTCTCTTGCTCCTGATAACACGCAGAGCCAGCCTGACGTCCAAGCATTACCAATGCCAACCTCTCTGCCCACTGACTATGACAATGCCGCCGTTTTTCTCCTCGTTGGGCACCTCGACAACTGTGACAGGTGGTTGTTACTCCAGAGGGGCTACGGCAAACAGTTAGCATTAACACACAGTGCCACAGCTGCACTGCAAATTGTGTCCCTGTCGCAAATTGAGGCCAGAAATTACACACTGCCTGGCTATTCAGATGGGGGCTGCATTGTCAACATTTTATTGTGGTGGAGAAAAAAGGATGGAATAAAAGTGCGTATGTGTGGCAGCGTGACTCGGCTGCTGAGATCATACGCGTGTTATCAAGAGTCATCCCTATTTATGTTCACACAGGTCGGCAGTCCGTGATGGTGTGCGAATGTGCCTCTTTTTGTGTGCATGCCTGTCGATTTTGCCTGATTAAATTTAGTCATCCTTGCTTGTTCTCATGTTCCCTCTTCGGATCTTTGTCCACCACAGCCGAACGGCACGAAACCCACAGAAGCTTGAGCTCACAACTCATGAAAAAGGAAAAAAATCACAAATTCACATCTGTACCTCTCAGCACGCCTTCAAAGTTTGATGTAGGCACATTTCATGATCAAAAAACCTATGAATTGCTTCTTAAAGCACTGCCAGACAAGTTTGGCCCAGAGGTAATTCTTGAGTGACAGGATTTCATTTCACTTTTTACACACACTAAAATATCAACACACCAAGAGTTATATTAGAGTCGAAAAGAAATGACACCAGACAAATGAGGGATATTTTGCATAACCTACAAGATGATAAATATTCATACCCAACTCCTTCAAATCAACTGTTCTCTGTACATAACAGGATTTATGAATATTAATACATTTGCTGTACAAATCTCTGGTTCTTCTGTCTGTTCACTGGCGACTGACCATTGGCTTGTTAAGCTTTCTATACTCACACGGCCCGTATGCGGTTTACAATCATAACAGTGGCAGATTTACCTCTCAAAAATTCGTAGTAATCTTTGAAACAATGGGTCTCTGATTTCAGACACAGGAAGACAAAAACACACTTCTCATATATAGCTGGCAACAATTGTCATTAGCAGATTTTATCTGCTGTAGCTAGCTATCTCACTAAGCTAAGGTTTGCTTCATGAGTAGGTTGAAAATGTTGTATGTGGATGACTTTTTAATGTTTCCAGCTGACTCTAACCCTGTAAAAGGGATTTTAAATGTGCAATTGATGGCTACATGACATTATGCTAAAAGACGCAAGAGGCTAACGCTGCATATCTGTAGCAGAAAGTTAGCATCCTCACCAGCTGATGATCCATGTAGAAGACATGGAGATACGGAAACAGCTCTGTGTTGTTGCATTGCAGTCCAGAGCTATAGTAGTTAGCTCTCGTATACAGACATGTTAAGGAGGATAGTTTCATGCTTTATTGTTTATATTTTCAAACAGTATGCTTGCCCTCTTAATGTTACGACCGGACATGCTAGTCATGCTTTTTTTTAAAAACCTTTCCTGCCACAAAATAATGTAGTACGAAATGCTCCTCATCCTTGGAGGTAAAGCACAGTTGCTTAGTCTTTATAAGCTAGTTAACTGGACATGCTAACATTTGCAGCTAACGTTGGAGCTGACTAACATCCATTTCCCGCACTTTTGCTCTTGGCTTTTGGTTTTCAAACAAACAACCAAAGAAACAACAAAAGAAACCACCACCTAACTCTTTACTAACTTTTTAAATGAATGATTATCACTTGTGCTATGGGCCCGTCATGCACAGCGTTTGAACATATATTGAAATCCAGAGCTTAATGTACCTAGTTGGGGTTAAGCTAGAAAATCAGAAGGGGTTTAGTAAACGGTTAATTCAGTACAAGAAGACCACACCCAAATTCAGTGTTTGGAGTTCAGAACAAATGGCACCTAATGTGCTCCTCTTATAATACGAGCAAGAATACTGCGAGATAAACCCAAACTCTCACAGTAACTACTGCTTTCATAATTACCTGAAGGCCTCGATAAGACGTTCCACCTTCTGGGCTTCTCCCTGGACACGAATGTGGGCCTGAAACTTCCTCAGAGCTTCATCCAGCTCCATACCTGAGAAGTCCATCTCATCCACCACGCAACTGTTGAGCACAGTGGGGAAGGGATGAGATATGGGAAGAGTTATAACAGTTGAAAGGAAGACAAAGGAGAAAAGAAAATATATTAAATTTCTAGCAACATATCAACTTGACGGTAGTGGCTGCCCTTTCGCTGATGGCGTGGGTGCATCTGTGGATGTACACCCAAGATAAAAGATGCAGAAGCCCACTCATATGCTTCCTGGTCACAGCAGCACCCTGCTAGCTGCAGGTATTAGCCACGCACAGACACCAGGGATAAGACTGGGCCTGGCTATCGTCTCTGTGCCACAGCTGCCAAGAGACACACACAGACACGCACACGTACACGCATACAATCCCTCCGAGCAGAAAATCCTCCTATTACCTGACAACCCCAGCTTAATGACTTTAATTAAAAAAGCAAAATATCATGTCCAATGAGTTCAGGGGGGATAAGTACAACATGGGCGATTTGGAGGTGAAATGAGGTTTTGAAGTGAAAGGTGACTTTGAAAGCAAGTTGGGAGGTTTTAAAGTTTTCCTCGCTTTGATGTGAGATGTTCTGTCGAGGTACAAAGTGAAATGATGATCGAACTATGAAATTAAAGTCTTTTTTTTACATTTAGATGTGGTTTACTCCAAACCTACCCACACTAGTTTAAGATTAAGATCTTTGATGGCCTACTGATGGTCATGGACAGCATGTTTGAAAGAAAGACGATGCTGTTGATCTCAAAATCCTTAAAACACACAGTTTGTAGTCATGTCAAGACATCGCCTTCTGTTTCAGATCTTTGCTGTTTGTTGTATTATGGGAAATGCTGGGGTAATTGCACGCGCACGCACACACACACACACACACACTACATGAAGATGGATTACTGTGAACAAAGCGAGTTAATGAGGTGAGTACTTGACTGTGACACATGCTGCTCCAGCAGAAAAGAGTCAGATAGCTGAGTCTACAGTACTGCCTGACGCTGCAGTACTACAACATAAAATCACAGAAAAACCTGCTCGTGGTACGAACCATAAACTGTACACTCTTTCATTTAGTACTATGCCTACACTACAACTACCACTACTAATATGGCAAGAACTACAGTGCACCTAGCATTCCTGCTCTGATGAAACTACTATTACTACTACCATCACTACTTCAACTATGGCTACCTAGTCTTGTGTCTATTACTATATACTCATGACAATACTACTACTACTTCTGATTATTGCCAGTACTCCAATTCTCACTACTACTCCAATTACTATTACTACCATGACTACTTGCCCTACATACGTATATTATTCCTACTACTTCACCATTCACCATTCGTGAATACTTAGCCTTTGTCTGCTATTACTACTACAGCCACTACTAGTGTTTGTACAATACCATTTATTACTTTACTACCTCTTCAACTACTACTGCTACTAGTCCAGTACAACTACACTGCTGCTACTACTACCACTATTACTACTACTGTGTCTACCATTGCTACTGCAGTTATACTACTACCACCACAGCTATTATTACTACAATTGCTACTACTACTAGTACTACTTAATCTACTACTGCTCCTAATGCTGAGCAACGCCTAACTATGATAAGTTCCTCATGTATCCATTCTACTTTATTATGTCTACCACTAGTACAGCTACAGTACACTACTACTAGAGCTACAACTAGTATTTGTACTAAGTCGATTATTATTACTACTATTCGAGTCACTATTACAACTATTACCAACACTAATGCTTGTGCGATGTGTATTATTGCTGTATTACTCTGGTTACTACTGCTACTTGTAGTGTGAACCTACTAGCAGTAGTGTAAAACTACCTGAACTTGACTGACATCTACTTCTGTGCTTGTACATGCTGCTGCTACCTCTTCTACTATAATTATAATTATTATAGTTAATTATTATATAACTACACCATGGTAACTATTACTGTTAGAGGTAGCAGCATCCAGTATTGTACTAATACCACAAATACTAATACAACTATCCATTGATTATCTGTTCACTCATCCTGTGAGGGTTGCGGGGAACTGGAGCTTATCCCAGTACCAACAACCATTAATACAACTCATGCAGTTAATAATCATAACATGACAGGCAGATAATAACCTAAAGAGTTCAACTGTGTCATATTTTCTCCCAGTGATTGAATTTTGATGCTATTTTCACCACAGTTCTTACGAAGGTAAAGCTTATAGCACACAGCGACTCTGTCTTGATCCCCCTCTTGATCAACTCTCCTGACTGGCGAGCCTCTCTTATCGCCCTCGTCATGACTCACTTCTTCGCTCCACCACCCCTCGCTCCCCTCTTCCCCGGCTGTCACTCCTTGTTTATGTAACGTCAGACGAGATGCTCTCTAGCCTAAGTACATCAGCCTCCTCCTTCCCCTCCCGTCTCTTTCCCATACACACTCAATAGCAAGCACGCACAGGCGAACACACATGCGCACACTTTGTTGATCTGTGTACAGTACCTGGCAGGGAAATAGACACATCTGTCTGCATAGCAAGGCTTAAACTGTATGTTTACACACACACACACACACACACACATAATGCAAATCAAGAGAAACAGCAGGCCAGATGGAACCATATTTTGAGCAGCCAATGAGTAGATGACAGGCTGAAAACAGACCTCATTTTTCCTGCTTAACAAGTACACTACATTATCAGTAAATGAGTCCTTGGGGTGCCACATTTCTTGGAACCCAAATCTATAACCACAATTTGGCTTAATTGACTTGAGGCGTTTTAACTACTGTTGGTTATGCTTGAGGAAATGAGAATAAAGAGCTTTATAGGGAGAGGACGTCAGGAATGCAGGTGATGATGCAAATAAAACTCAAATATATACACAGGCATGCATTCACACCCTCCCTAAACACACGCACAAACAGAAGTCACACGCTTTCACACACACTCACACACACACACACACATTCTGGCTCAGTAAATCACCATGAGTGATTTTCACATTAGACTGCAATCCCTCACCGCTCTCCTGTGACTACACTTT
Organism: Heniochus monoceros; assembly: GCA_029783685.1. Lineage (NCBI taxonomy): Eukaryota > Metazoa > Chordata > Actinopteri > Chaetodontiformes > Chaetodontidae > Heniochus > Heniochus monoceros. The sequence goes on along the minus strand of JAPZEA010000015.1, from coordinate 13,529,650 downwards.
ATCGAAAGTGCTCTCACACACACTTTGCACTCTCCTATCATGTTCCCCTTCAGCATCACTTACTCTCGGAGCGCAGCTGCTCTGTATGAAAGCAGGGAAAAAATATACATCTATGGTATATAACTCAGTGTCACCTGTGCTGACCGTATCTGCAATGTGAACTGACGTTTCAAGCCTTAAAAGCATAATCCTGTTAAAACACAGTGGATTTGGAACCATGCTAGTGTCCATTTAAGAAAATATGGATATTAGATGAGGTTGACCCGGGGCGGACAACTTGCTGGAGTGCTGTGTCGTGTATGTCTGACCTTGCAAAAACTAAAAGTGTGTTCTCGGTTTGATAACTTGGACAAAAGGGAGGATAAAAGGAAGATCTGCAGTACCTCCTCCGGATGATATGCAAATTTAGAGGTAATTGGCGAACGGGAGAATGTAATAGAATAAAAAAGACAATTACTGAGATAAAGTGAGGAAGGTGCAGAAAGATGGAAATGAAAGAGGAAAAACGACCTCTGAGGTTTCAAAGCAAATCATGCTAATTAGGTTAATGACCTGGAATTAAAGGGTGAAGTGAGTCGCGTGCACATGTATGTGCTAAAGTGTCTTCACGTGTATTTGATGAGTAATGCCACAAAGAGCATCTGTTGTTGCTCTCTAAACCCACTGGGTTTTCATGTCCTTTCATTTTTATTCTACTTGGAGTCGCTGTTGAGAATATATTGGCTTTGGTTGACATAACTGATGCATGGTATTTTTATTTTGAATTTTCAGAGTAATTTACAGAAAATTTGTCTTTCATTCTTGAAATGAAAATTTATGCAGCTTCTTAATCGATTAATGCGTTATGGATTGCTCTCAAGTTCTTGTGGTGGTCTTCGTCTGTGTCATTAGTGGGTGGTTAGAAGGGAGGGCTTTTTTTCATTTTGTAATTTCAGTTTTACTTTTACTTCTTAGTCTTATTACAGCATAATGTGTTATTAAGCATAATTATGCCCATGCATGACATGTTTAAAAGCAGCATGTTTCATGATTGTCATTAAAATATGTAAAACTGAAAAATAAAACCAATTAAAATGACCAAAACATTTCTATAATAAAAATGAAACAAAAATGAAACCAATTTACAAAACCAAATAAAACAAGGATGACAAAATAATAATAATAAAGTATAAACTATTTAAAAAATGTTCACTAAAAACCTCAAATAACAAAAATGAAACCAGGACAAAAAAAAAAATTATAAAAGCAGGAAAAAAATAAAACAATAAAAGGTACTGTAATAAATCTAAATAAAAAGAACGAAAATAAAAATGAAATAAAAAAGCTTAATGTACCAAAACAAATGTAATAAAAAAATCTAAATGACAGACTAAGAATACAAATAATATAAATAGAAGAATAACTGAATATATGAAAAATCAATGTAAATTAAAGCATGCATAAAAAGAGGATAATAAAACCAGGACGCGTTTAATCAGTGATTCAATAACATATTTTAATTTTTCAGTGTTTTAGTATAAAAAATCCCACCGGCCTGCCGTCGGCTGGTTTCCGCTCCCGTTGGCTATAACTGTGGTTTTTCCCAGAGAATCAGCTAAGTACCAAATCTATTTACACACAACATCCACATCCAGAGGGGCCAAACAAAACAGGAAGTCTACCCATCGCTACCCTGCCAAAAATAAAACATCAAACACTATCACCTCACCGCTCAGACTTAATGCTATTAATTCCAAAAATAAAAAACTCACAAAACAACAGAAGAGGAAGGGCCTCTACATGTGGCTCCTCGTGTGCCCGTAGTATTTTCTTACAATACTCTCTCTATAAAGTAATGCATATACATTTTCTGCTTTACAATAAATTAGTACAGGCACATTCTCTTCTCTCCTACAGCTGACTGTAGCTCAGTTCAGGCAGAAAAGATGATTCTGTGACATTTTACAGAAGACTTGAACTCATCACAGCACTCAAACAAAACGGCCAAAAACCTAAAAAAAACACAACGAAACTGTAAAAAAAAAAAGAAAAAAGAAAAAGAAACACATTAGTGGGAAACTTGTGGGCAGCAGACTTTTTGGTTTTGGTGTGAATGATGCACTTTAGGCATTTTAAACTTTTGAGAGCATCTATATAGATTTTATATAAATATGTACAAACAAAAAAAGTAGTCCAGTAAAAACATTCAGGTAAAAAAAAAAAAAAAAAAAAGATGCACACAGACACAAAAAATGTAATACCAAAGACGAGAGAACTTGAAGCTCGAGAACTCAATAACTTACAAAAACCGTAAAAAAGGAGCTGAAATAAAAATGTTCATTACAGTATGCATGTTTGTTTTTCTCTCTGTAGAGATAGCACCAGCAGAAAGACCGACACGATCAGGGATCATCACCTCGGACTCGATAAATATGTGAACACCATGTACCAAAACAAGCTGAGGGAGTGAATAAATTAGTGTCAGGCCTTGTACAGGATATTTACAGGAGCTGCTGCAGTCACACGCACACTGATGGACGCTTCCGTGGCGGTGGGACTGTCGCAGCGGTCTTGCAGCACATTTAAGGAGGTCAGAGGTCAAACTCTGACACATTCAACAGGTTTAGACCCATGCTTTTTCGGTCCTCACAGCCCAGGTTTGATTTTAGTTTTTCTATTTTTTTTTTTTGCACCCGCTAACCGAGTCGTTTTCGTTGCATAGCTCTTTGACAAAACGAGATGGCCGTCACAAGCTACAGTATTCTGGACATCGGGGACAGATGAGCGGGGAGACGTGAAAACGATCTGGTTCCAGTTTGCAGGAAATGGTAAACATGACAAGTGTGTGTTTGTTGTGCGTATGAGGCAGAAACTGAGCGTCTCTGCTGTGGGGGTGTTCAAAACAAAAAGCTGAAAGGACAAAGAGGAGAGATGCATGATGGGGGGGGGAATTTCACAGGTGGACAAGGGGGTGGAGACGGGGATGGAGAGGGGTTCAGTCCGTGACGGTGAGGCCGGCGCTCGGCTCCAGCTCGCCGCTGACACGGTGCAGGTGGTTCATCGCTCGGTCGAAGGCGAGCCGCACAGCTTTTCGGACGCAGGAGGAGCGAGCCTCCGTCAGCTTGATTCTGTCGAGCGTCTCGTTGATCCCGAAGGGGGCCAGCTTCGATCTAGGAAGCCATTGCCTGAGGAGAGACAAGACGGGGTGTGACTGGACGGACGCTCCGGGTCCACATCAGTGACATCAGTGAGTTTATGTCCTGCTGACTTCTCACTTTAACTGTTCCTCCCGTCTGCGGTGATGCTTCATTTCATTCACTCACTGCTGAGAAAACTTTTACATTTTAACCTCACCTGCAGTATTAACTGTCATGTATTCATCACTGACTCCATTTCTTTTTAAAAACATATTCCTGCCATGTTTTAATGTTCTTTTTTCCACTTTTATGTGAAGCACACTGTTCTGTTTGTATCTTGGAAACCCTGATGCAATCATCTGGAACAGTCTTTTCTCTATTTTAAAGATTTTAAAGATATTTTTTTCAAGAAACATGAATGCACTTTATTTTAGACAGATTATTGTATCCCCACTTTTTTCAGAGTGAGTCGGTGAGGTCCTCACCAGCTGCGCTTGCTGTCGAAGAAGTGGACGAGGAAGAGTTTCTCTGCGGACCTGAACTGCATCCGCTCTCCGGCTTTGAGAACGTCCGGCGGCGGCTGGGGAAGCTCCACCCCGTTGTGCTGACACGCCGTCCTCCGCACTCTGGGGTCCATGATCTGTGAAGGCCAAAAAACAGGCAGGGGGAGACTGAGTGAAGCGGCCTCGTCACAGCAACGGCGTGGAGTACGTCCTGCCGGCAGCGGCCGCACAGAAGAAGCTTCAGAGACACTCAGAGACACGAGCATGCAAGGCCGAGTCGAGCCGCAAACGCTCTGAGCGAAGCGGCCGACGCCACACACACCAAGCAGTCCATGATCGGCCAGCCGGAAGCTCCCGCATGGCTGTGAGCACAAATCACGAGCTACAGCACGCACAATGGCAGAGGGGCAGATGGGTAATGAGACACAGAAGGGACCAACACTCACTCACCAGGGCGGGATAGGAGGGATATCCACTACATTTAGCCCAAACTAGTTTAAGAGGCTCCAGAACAAACGGACAAGCTGCAGTGGGCTTCCACACCTCTACAGGAACAACAACAAGCAAGTTACCAAGTGTTAAGAGCAACACACACACACACACACACACACACACACACACGCTCACACACTATCTAAAGGCAGTGCAGCCTTGTCAACAGTTG
>JAPZEA010000015.1:13436204-13449090 GCA_029783685.1 Heniochus monoceros | reverse complement strand
AAGGTCATTTTTATTATTTTGACAAATAACCAATACTGTCGATTTATGGTTAGGACGGTGTTGTCCAACTAGCCACACAACTGTGTAAGCACAGGTTAGCGTGTGAGCAAACATTAGGGTTATGGTTTAACCTTGTGTTGGTTGTGCATTGCTCCCACAAAATAAAGCTGAAGTACATTATTTGGAGAAAATGCCCTTGACATACTGAGATAAAAGACATTTTGACTTTAAGATAAGGATGTAGTACCTGGAGATGAAGGCTAGAGTGGCTCCAAGGGGTTAGCATAGTTGTGGGAGTCTGGCAAAGCTTCAGGCTCATTGATCTGAGAGCATCAGAACAAGGAGACACTGCAGCATCCAGCAGGCAGTCAGCAGGGATATTCTGGGATATATGTATGTGTAAGAGTGTGCTGAACTCCCCAACTCTAAGTGCTATCTGTTCATCCCAGTTTATTCCTGCGAGAGACGCAGGCAAGAGATGGCATATGAGATGGCAAACATTCTGCGCTGCGACTGGTACAAGGCCAGGAGGAGGAAAATGAGGGCATGGTGGGCGCAGAGGAGAGCCACGGCCAACGTGGAAAAACATGCTGCCAGGTGGCATGTGGCATGTTCGGGTTTGTGTGCATTAGTGAGTGTTTTGCGTGTAAGAGCTTAATATGTCTGCAGGATTGTGTGGGAGGCAGGGAAGCAGCAGAGAAGCACCTGGAGCATTATGAGAACCTTGGGATTTCCACCTCAGGCAACAGGATTGCTGCCTTTCAGACATGCACGCGCCTCTATGCACACCACCTTGTTGTCACTCCTCTTGAACACACGGTCCAACCGTCACACTCTCTCACTTTAACACACACAACATCCCCCAAGCGTCTGCAGAGAACCAAAGGACAGGGTGGACTGTACACACCAGCCCAGCCGGGAGATGGAGATGGGTTAACTGGTGGAGAGCCTGATGGGAAGAGGATGGGACTGAATACTGATCCAGACTGCAGAGGTGGCCACTGTAGCATAAGCTGCTGATTACAGGAAAGGAGAGCAGGGAGGTGGGGAGGGGAACACTGTAGGACAGGATGGTGGAGAAGAGGAAATGTAAAAATACACAGTGAGGCTAGATGAAGGGGAGAAGAGACGAGGACAGTCACGGAGGGAGTAATGAGTTACGGTGGACAAAGGTATCATTTGTAGGCTGGGAACAAGGAGTCAAAGATGGGGAGAAAATGAGGATGCGAACAATGGAAGCTGAGAGTGGGAGGTGCGGTTGACAGGGAGAGGAGGAAGAAAGAAGGGTAGACAGGATTGCTGAAGGCTTCCCTCACATCACACGGGCCCCTTAAGAATCCTTCTCAGACTGAGTAACACAATTGCAACACTTCAGATTTCTCCGTCTGAGAAGTTCGAGCTCACACCAGAGCAGAAGTCTGCTAGGGATGGAAACAACTTTTTAAACCACATTCACTGTGCGAAAGCTGAAGGCTGCCTTGATTTGCATTCTTCAAATTATGCCAGTGGAAGAGATGCGGTATGCATGATGTGAGTGAGCGAGCATTTAATTTTTCATTTCAAGCTTTGCAAATGGATTCTCTGGTTCCTTTCAATCAAGTAAAACCACAGATGAGCTGGGGAAATGGTGGTTAAGTTGGAAATCCAGTACATCCCAGTATTAAGGGATTATTTGTTTACCTACTTGCTCCCTTGTTTCCGTACTTTGCTAATTAAAACAAGACCCTATCCATGTTATTATTCCTAGCCCCATGATACCTTGCATGAATTTAGGACCTGGCATTCCGTTATTCCTTTCACTGACAGGTATCTTCCCTTTTTTTAAGAGATTTGGGGGAAATAAATGATGTGGGAACACAGCCAGTCAAACCTTAAACAGGATAATGTGATTAGACCTCTGACTTTCACTATGACAGGATGAGACAACGACCTGAAGAAGCAGCTTTGGATAACGAACAGTAGCACTTTTTGATTCGGTTGCTACCGACAGTGAAGCGATGGCTAATCTGAAAAGCTCTGAAGCTTATCAGTACTTACATAGAAATAAAGTCGGGCATATTTTATTAAAAGAGGTTGAGCATAACCTTGTCCATCTCACAGCAGACATCCCGCAAGTCCTGCATCGTCTAGCTAACGCTAAGCTATATTAGCTTGTTCCTGCTATTTGAGGCCACTTCTGCAGGCCGTCCTCATTAGTAGGAGGCAGAGGTATGATCACATTTCTTCTTTAAAGAAAAAAGCATGACATTTTGTGAAATATTTCTTGCTGAGAGTTAGATGAGAATATTGATACCATTCTTATGGCTGTGCGCTACAGGTGAAGGTACAGCTAGCAGCCAGGTTAACTTAGTTTAGCACAAACTGGAAGCAGGGAAAAAGCTAGCCTAGCTTTGTCCACAGGTAACAAAATTCACCTACTAACACCTCTGAAGCTCACTAACTAACCCAATAAAACTTATTTCTTTAATTCATACAAAAAAACAAAGTTCTTTGTACAAAGCTAGCCTCTTTCTTGGTTTGCGTACAGATTAAGCTAACCTGCTAGCAGTAGCTTCACTGTAACACAGACATTAGAGTGATATCAACTTTTCATCGAACTCTTGGCAAGAAAGGAAATAACTGTATTGCCCAAAATGTTAAACTAATCCTTTAAAGTGTGACAGACTTTGATCCCACATCAGTTATTACACTTGTAGCATACCACTAACTCTCACAGACGCCAGGAGTAACCAGATGCCATAAATTCACGCAGGGTAACATGAGGCTTGGAATAACGTGGCTAAATATACAGACACATAAACACACAGCCCTTATTAGTAAGTTTGTGACATGTCCCTGTCATCCACCAGTTAATAGAAATGTATCACTTCTCCGGCGGCACTGACAGTGCAGCGATAAACCATCTTGTCTGACCAGGATCAATGCTGAGTGGAAATTACAATGCGCCTTCACGTCTCCTCCTTTCATGTATCACTGCTTTTACATTAAGGATAAGATAGTGTACAGTTCACTCTCTCTCTCTCGACTTCTCTTCCTCGCTCATCATTCTGCAGAACTGTCAGGGGGCATGGTTGGTAAATCACGAATGAACCTACTTATTGAATCCCCCTCTGACATTTATTTTGTACAACTCATATCTTTGTGGGTTTGTGTGTGTTTGCCCATGTCTGAGTGAATCCATGAGAAAGCAGCTTTTTTCTAGTATCCATACTAATGTATACTGTTCCTGCCCTGTGCTCTTTAGGAATTATGTCTTAATGGCACGATAAATCAATCTGGATTAACAGAAACAATGCAAATGCAGCAGAGTGGAACAGATGGGGCTCAATGTGGTGCGTTGTGTGTGTAACCCTGTGCATGTGTGTGCAGCTCTGGCAGCAGCAATTCATGTGACCTTGACAGTCGCCAGCAAAGAACCGTCAGCACTCGGGACAGTTCTGAATACAGTGCGAATAAAAAGTAGATTTCGTGTTTTATTGTTTTACAACATTGAATCAAAGGGGATTTTAATGTGTTTTTGATCAGCACTGACCAACACCTTTTCTGAAGCAGGCCCTGGAAGGCTTGTGAGGGTGAATGAATGCAGCAGAATACAAGGAGATCATGGACAAAAACCTGATGCAGTCTGTTCGCATTTGTTTTCCAGTAAGACATGACATCAAGCATAAAGTCAAAGCTACACACGAATGGCTTCAAAACAACAATGTTGATGTCCTCGAGAGTCTAGATCTCAATTCAACCCAGAATATGTGGCTGGACTTGCAGTTGTGCAAAAATAATGGAGGAAAATTGTAGTATGAAGTGGGTGCAAATGAGTATTTAGTATTTTAAATGTGTAGTTAATTTAGATCTGTCGAGATCTGTTTTCACTTTGACATTAAATAGTGTTTTTCTGTTGATCTGCGTCGAAAAGGACATTAATTCGACTTTGACTCAGCGCTGTAGGACAATAAAACATGAAAACTTTTACAGGGGTTCTACACACACATATACGCATCCAGACAACCATTAGAGTCACGGCTGTAGTCCAATTTTCAGCTAATACTCATTAATTTCAATAAAGAGGACATTGTTTGGGATTTAAATTCTTATCTTCTCTTGATAGAAATGTGTGTATTGTGATACAATATAGCACTGGGATTCTATTCTGTACTCTTAAGTCTTTTATGCTGCAACGTAACAATCATTGTCAGTATCAGTTAATCTGATGATTATTTTCTCAGTTAATGGATTAATCATTTGGTCTATAAAATATTAGAAAATAGTGAAAGATGCCTGCATAGACTTCAGATAGCTCACTGGGTCTGACCATCAGGCCTAAACCCCAAAAATTCTGTCGTAATATGAAGAAAAGAAACAAATCCTCAAAACTGCGTAGGTGGAATTAGGACTGTCTGGTATTTTTTCTTGAAAAATGAAGGTAGTTACAGATTAATATTCTGTCAATCGACTAATTGAATAATGGGCTAATCATTTTTGAGCTATAAATTACTTATAAACAGACTGGATAACAGAATTTTAATGGCATTAATCTGTATGACACCAGAATTACGACACTGACTCACAACATATCTGCAAAGAAGTCGATTTAAACTTACCAGGGCTTATTAGTACTGTAACTCTGAGGAGGCTGTAGGACTGTGATTTATAGCCACTAATGTCTTTGTCTTTGCCTTTATCCCCCCTCCCCCAGTTGTGTTCCTCTGAGCGTAACATCTTTCAGCTTGTGTCTTAATGAGGAACAAGCTGTGAAGCTATAGTCTGAACAATCCAGCCTCGATCGTAGGTGTTTATTTTTTTAATGGTGTGAAAGTGCTGCCATTTGTCTCAAAGTCAGGGGCGTGCCTTTAGGAGTTGGTGCTTTGCTCGTTATTAAATGTGTGTTTACAATGACACAACGCTCTCCTGGCACCTGTGAAATCTCTACCTGAGCCTTAAAAAAAACAGACGCATTTTAAAGAACACTCAGCTCATTCCACATTCAACGTGTGGAAACACAACACAGAGAGCAGTAACCTCACCGGAACGAGCAGCAAACCCGCAAAGGATCTGCCCAAGACGCTGAGTGCATCATTTAACCAAACTTCTGCTCTGTTACAACTCACCCACACATACTTTATCTCCAGTGTTTAGTCCCACCGAGCAGTGACAGTCTACCTTGGTGCAGAATGAGCAAACCAACACTGTTAAAATGCCAGCCCGGGCCCCCAAAATCAATAACCATTAAGCATGTGATTGATTTAAAACAGCAACAACCAAGTGAATAATGTGAAAATACAGGAGAAGCTTGAATTACCTGTCAGAAAATTAAACCTCAGCTTGTCAGGGGATGTGAAGTTAATCAAAGGCAAATCATGTGAAATCCAGCACAGGGCTCATACAGTATGATATGATTTTACTCCGTCTTTTTACAGGCTACTTCAGCACACTTTTTACTCTATTTTTAGTGTATTTTTTCAGTTTCTTCAGCTTCTACAGAAAACGCTCAGCTGCCAGTCTTACTTGTGTGTTAACAGGCTATGGCATCACATCTGATGGCCCTTGAGAATGTCACATTGTTTTCTGGCCAAACACATTTGCTATATTTAGACAGCACACTTTGCCAGAGTACACTGCGAAAATATCCATCTTATTAGGGTCACTGCATGCAAGTCTTTCATGTGTGTTTTATGAGACAGGAGATGAGGCCAGTGACAGTGAAATAGTGTCTCCTGATTGACACACTGTGCAGTTTGCAGCTTTTAAATAAAAGGTCATGTTGGAAAAGACAAAAGACCAAGAGATGAAAAGGAGATAAAGCTGATTTGTATTAAGAGCCTGTTATGTAAAAAAAATCTTGTTTGATTTATCTGGAAAATCAAATTCTAACAGTCCTCATAATTTACTGTAAATCTCTCATTATAATGGAGATTGTTTTGTTGCATCGCACACAGCATGAAAGCTACTTACTCCGCTTTCCTAGCCAATCCAACTGAGCGGCAGAGAGCGGTGGGAGTCTGCGGAACCAGGGACTTGCAGCAGGGGCTCCGCTTGTCCTCCTCGGCGGAGTCCGGGCTGGCTTGGCTCGCTTTGGGTGACTGCGGGGAGGTGGGAACGAGCTGCAGCTGCTGAGGGTGGTGAGAGGACGGCGCAGGAGGGGTCGGGTGCTGCTGAGGCTGGGCCGATAGACCGGGAATCTGCTGCTGCTGCTGCGGCTGCGGCGGCGGCGGCTGCTGCTGCTGCGCCTGCTGACCGAGGTGAGCCGCAGCTTTGTTGCTCCCCGGGTGCTGATGGAGGTGGGTCGGCGCCTGGGGGCTGGCGCTGCGGTGAGTCGGGTGGTGGTGGTGGTGGTGGTGATGTTGAGCGGGCTGCTGGACGTAGTGATGGGGGTCCCGCAACTGTCTGTTCTCTCCTATCAGGTCCTCCACCTTTCGCTCGAGTTCGTCGATGCGTTGGCGCTGCGTCTGGATCAGGCTTTGCTGGTTCTGGACGATAGTGGTGAGCTCCTTCAGGTAAAGAACGGCTTTCATTGGATTATCCAGCAGGCTCTCCATTACTGACTGTAGCTGTGGCCGTGTGCCCGGCTGTGTTGACTTCTCCTTCAGCTGTTTCTGGCGCTGCAAACCGTCGATGAGGCCTCTGAGCGGTGCGTAACCGGGATGCTCTGGCGGCCGTCTGACGCCTCTACGCTCTGCTGGGGTTGTGTAGTCTCTCTCTCTCTCTCTCTCTCTCTCTCTCTCTCTCTCTCTCTCTCTCTCTCCAGAAATGGTGCTGATGCAAGCGGAGGATCAGCATCAGTGTGCGGAGGCGGAGCCGTAGTGGACCGGTGATGTCAACACGCAGGGGAGAGAGTGAGGCTGTTCTGCACGTTTCACATGTAAACCCACAGTTTTTGCATCTCATAGCCTAACATATGCTTTGGCCAGCCGCTTCCCCTGCAAGATAAGCTCCATTTCACTGACACAACACTTTTATTTGCCTCTGAAGGTATCCTCCCTCCACGCTGCTGCACTAAACTGCACCTCCTGGTCACTTATGAGATTTCAAACAGGAATTTAAAGTAATTCTACAGAGCTAATCTGGATGCATGGTGTATGGTGGCCCTCAACACTCAACATACTGTAATTTAAGAAAACATATGCAAATAGATGAAACTTAAACACATTCAAAGGACATTTTCAAAGAACATTTTCACCAATTTCACCAATTTTGCATGTGCAGCGTTTCAGCTCAACATTAAAGTATTTGGTTCTGCTGTGTGTGTTTGGTTGTGTTTTCACTCTCTGCTGCTTTTTTCTCAGTTCTGTACATGTTTTCAGATGGATTTCGATGTTTTCTTCATATGCTTTTATCTTTGCATGTGTCTTCTTAGGTTGCAGGGCACTGAGCTTTTGTTCACGATGTCACAATAACTGTTTTTCACTGAATACTTCTCCATTTTCCACCCACTTCAAACATTATTTTATCACAGAAGAAGAGATGCATAGATGCTTTGAATATGGTCTTTCACAAAATCTGGTGAAATTTGCCTCTGGTGTTCTAGATGTGACTTCAGCATGTGAATTATATGAGCTATAGTTCAGGAAGACAATGTTCTAGATGTGAATGTGCAATTTTTTTATTTTTTGGATTTTTTTTTCTATTTTTTTCTTTATTTTTTGGATGTTGCCCTGCAGGGTTGGAATATAATGGCGTGGTGAAGAATAATCGCTAACACCTAATGCTGCTCACTTAGCAGAACAGTGTGAAGATGATTTGAACAGAAGTGGATCTGTTTTTACAGCCTAGATGCCGATTCTCTTTAGCATAGTTATATTCACCATTTTGCTTTGCAACACAAACGAATCATAACGTTTTTTGGGGGAAAAAACTATACTTTGCTCCTGCTTTGGTGAGATAGCAGTATGGATTTTTGTAAATTGGATCAAGCAAAGGAGGCTGCCTTTTAGTCTGTGCTTTGGTGTCTCTGACTTTACCAAAAAAGGAAATAAAAAGCAAGTCAACCAGCAAGACAGCATGCAAGCAGAGCAAGAAAGGAAATGGGTTTTAGGTTTGCAGAGATGATCCCTCCTGATACAGACTAAAGTGATATCTCACTGAGAGAGAGCTGGTCGCTTTGATGCTTCTCAGATTTGCACGTTCATTCAGTTGTTGCATTGCAAATACACAGGATTTTATACTCCTTATTAGTCTTTTGGCAAATTAATTGTGCTGTTCTGTTTAACAGGCCTTTGTGTTTGACAGAATGCTTTATACTGACAAGATGATCTAAAAGGAAAACTTTTGTTAAAATCTTAATTGTTTATTCATGATTGCTCTTTTTGAAATCCAAAGGGTGTCCATATTCAGCACGAGTAAATTACTGTTAATTAGTGTCAAAGTCTAATGAAGCATAGGACAGTCTGCCAAATCAATCCAGAGCGAGAGTGACATTAATGATATGCTGTGATTAATGCTGTTTTTTATAAGAGCAGAGGCAAAGCTGAAATTGATTTGTATATTTATTTTGTCCTGACAAAGACATTGTTGAAAGTTTCATGAAACTTTTTTTAAAAACCGCTCAGAGGAAATATAAATATCATAAGACCTTGAGACAGTGAATTATTAGGACCACAGTGGTGAGCAATTGTGGGTGCAGCCAGGTCCCTCCTTCCATATGGCTGCTTTACAAGCTGCATGAAGTGAAAAATGGCTTGCGCACCCGACCAGTGACACATGGTTGGACGGAGACAAAAATGAGTTTTGCAGTTGGATTGTAAAAATGGAAATGGTGCCAGCAGTGACTTTGGAACTGGATTGACATCTGCAAGGTCCAGCGTTGCTTATTATGGACTCTCGACTGGAAGAGGTGCGACCCACCTTTAACACCAATTACCTTCCGGAGGAGTCTGAGGCCTGGGAGGGTCACACATCCTTGATCTGAAACGACAAGGACGGGGCACAAAGTGTGACGCGAATAATCAGGTTTTTTCCTTCAGTCACTGTGCATCTGCAAATGAGAAAACTTTAAGTGTCCTTCAGTAAGAGTCTATATGAGGCTGGACTTGCTTTGAGCTAAAAGCTAACATGCTCACAAAGACAGTGCTAGCATGGTGATGATTAGAGGGTATGATGTTTACCATGTTCACCATTTTAGTTTAGTGTGAGCATGCTAACATTTGCTAATTAGGACTGAACGAAGAGTATGGCTGAGGCTGAATGTTGTTAGTTTTGCAGGTATTTTATTTTATTTTCTATTTTATGGTAATCCATCCAGAAGTTGTTGGGATATTTCAGTCTTGGCCAAAGTGGCGGGGCACCTACCCAACTAACCAACATTGCCACCCCTAGCATGCTAACAAGACTGGCCAATGAACCCCAAACCTAATTTTGCAGTTCATGATGTCCTCTGCTGCATGTTTTCAGTGTTTCTTGTGTCGTGGTTTCTCAGTTACTCTCCTCGTGAAGGATGTTGTCAAACTGTATTCCTTTTCCCTGTGTGAACACATGTGAATCAGTAACTCTGTTGTCTCCGCCTCAGGTACACTCACTCTGTGCTGCAGAGGGAGGAGGGCCTGCAGAGAGAGGCGGGGCCTCAGTGCATGTACTCCGCTCATGCTGTGGAAAAGGCCAATGAGCTTGCAAATGTGGAAAAGAGCATCTATGAACACAGAGACCTGCTGAGACAGATCAGCTCCTACCATCACCGTCCCCGCCGAGATCCTCACGCTGCTACCTGCCAGAAGTGTATCACAGACTGTTTGCGTGAGTGTGAGGAGCTGTTAGAAAAATATGGCAAGCTCGCCAACCCCTTCAATTACAGCGACAAAGGGGAGAAGGGCGAGGAAGGCCAGGGTCAGATTGATGATGAAGGAGGAGAAGAAGACGTGGACGAGGAGGAGGACGAGGGCGTTAAACGAAGGCCGTCCTACACGCCGCAGCTGATCAAAGCTAAGTCTCCAAAGTGTTTCGACAAGCGCCTGAAGACCCTGCAAGAGCTGTGCGATGATACTTTCTACGAGGCCACTGTGGAGCTCCTGAAGGAGACGGAGAGGAGTTTCCGGGGGGACCTGTGCTACCTGCACACGCGCCGCCTGGACAGGGTGCTACGCAAGAAACAGAGAGTTACCAACTTCCTGTTTGAGGAGGACCTCGGTGAAGATGATGAGAATGAAGGGGGAACACTAAGACCATTCTGTGCTGTGAACCATGCTGTAGATAACTATACACTCTTGAATCCACCTCCTATTGTGCTTGGACCAGAACCTCTAGAGCTAGATGCTCTGGAGCCTCCAGATCTTTTAGACCAAGCCTCTGAGACCAGTCGTACTCAAGAGCTGAGCGAGGTTGGACTTGCGGAGGCCCATCTGGAGTCCTCCCCCTCAGACCAGACTCTGGAGACCCAGGAGAGCTCGGAGGAAACCAAAGGAAGCTTTAGCAGCGATAAGAGTGGGATGTGTTCAGCAGAGAGACAACAAAACCTGGCCAGTATGACGTCAGAAGCTCCTGATCCTGATTCTGACCTGACCCCTGACCCTGACCCTCACGCTGACCTGGAGAGGGAGAGCAGCAGTGAAGAGATCGAGACCACTGCTGGGGAGGATGAGGGTGACCAGACGCCTGTATCTTTGCTGGAAGTGATGTCTGAGCTGGAGGCCAGCAGGGAGGATGAGTGTGAGGGAGTACCTGCTGGAGCTTGTGAGATGGAGTCTGACTTGTTGGTTCCAATAGACACAGCGTGTTGCATGGCCCAAGAGGGCTTCCTTTATGAGGCTTCTGCCCCAGAGATAGTGCCTCGCCTTGGTCACAGTTCCCACCCACAGACCTGTCAAACCTTGGTGGTCAACCAGGAGCCCCAGGCCCTACTTCCACTCCAGGACGAGTATGCTGTGGGTTCTCCCTGCTTAGAAAGCCCCGCACCTGCTCTGGAGCTGCCTGCTGGGGATGCAGTGTCCCGCACCTCAGCAGAGGATGGGTCAGACTGTACCATGAGTGCTTCTACGGGGTCTGATCGGGCTGCCTCACCTCTCGGCTACGGGGGGGTGGTGACCCTGCGTCAGAGGAAGAAGGCTGGACAAGGAGCCTTGAGGTTTGTGCGACAGTACCCCTTTGCCATGCAGGCTCTGTGGTGTCTGCTGAGCGGCAGAACGCTGGTGGTGCTCGGAGCAGACGAGGGGAGAGTCCGCCGACTGGTCGCTGCTCTGGCCCTCTTTGTGCCTGGTCCTGGCAAGTGTGGAGAGAGGGTTCAGGCCTGGCTGTCCTGCCCCTTCACCCTGACTGACCTGCAGAGGTGGAAACTCATTGGATTGCAAAGGTATTTCCAATTTTTATTTATATTTTAAGCATTTTACCCAAATTCTTATACAAATGCTGATGACAGATGAAATTATTAACATAGGTTCCCTCCAACACTAAGCTTGGTGCTCACAGAAAGTTCAAAAGTCTCCATTAATGTGAAGTTTGAAAAATAAAAGTGTACTCTGCTTTGTAGTTTGTATCACAGCTTACTCTACTGTTACTCATCTGGTCTGACTCAGTCCTCGATGAGTCACACTACACACTATTCAGCCATTAAACCTCCAGCCTCACAGCTGTCCTTGAACATCTTTTCATTTCTACTCATCCTTCATCTTGCTTACGCCAGAGTGGGCTGTCAATTCCCCAAAGTATTGCAATACTTAACTTTTTTTTATTTGCTATATTGTCTCAGATATTACGCCTTAGTTGAATGACTGAGAAATGAAATTTGGGGAGAATTCTGAAGCACTTTAAACTTTACTGAATTGTGACATTACTGTGACATGAAACTATGGATTTTCTTCATTTTTACACCCCTTCTATATACATGTGGAATGCATCTGTGCTGACAAATCTGTGCATTTATATATTAGCTATTAAGTTGTTGTACACTGACTACTTGTTATTTTGGTACTGCCATCCAGTGGCACTGTTCTGGACCAAATATGACTAAAAGAACATTAACATAAAGACAGAACTGTTCATGCAGACTGTATGTTTGGGTGACTTTAAATGTGTAAAGCCAATGGTTGTGATCTTGATAATCCTCCCTGGAAAATATTAATTTCACTCTCTGTCTGTCTGTCTGTCTGTCTCCCACAGAGTAGCGTCCCCTGTGGGATCCAGCATGCTTTACTCGCTGTCCCGCTACAGTCGCTACATCTCCATCCTGGATGCCGACCAGAAGACCCTGCGCTGTCCGCCGTATCGTGGCCAACTCCTCGCCAACATCGCCGACCACCGCACCTACATCCGCCGTGGTTCCACCTACTTCCTTCACTTACAGAGCACGCTCTGTCGCCTGGCAGCCAAGGCCTTCCTGTTTACCTTCACCCACCACCTCCACCTGCCGGTCAGCTCCGCGGAGGGGCCCGAGGTTGTGGATGGCCGACGCCGCTGCTTCCTGCAGGAGCAGCTGGGGCTGGGCGAGGAGGACAGCCTGATACTGCTCTACCTCAGCCAGCTCATCACTCAGCAGTACCTGCAGCCAGGCACCGGGAGCAGTGCAGCAGCAACTTGTTTTAGTTTTAATTACACCACCAGCGTTTTTTACAAAATCTAATATTATCCTGGGAGGAGGATTCCCACACACGTTTTACCAGAAGTCATCTTGATCATTTGGTCTCTGGACCAAAGGGGATCTTAATAAGGTCTTTTATGTTCAGGACAAACTCTGAACTGGTTATTGTTTAATCTCTCTGCCTTGCTGTCTTTTTCTCTGGTTTTGCTCTTACCTCTGTGTGCCAGAAAAAGGAGACAGAGTGAGTCGTGAATGTCAGTGAGTGTACTTGCATGTATTTGGTCCAGAGCATGTTGACACTCACAAACACACATAACAGAGCAGACGAAGGTCGGCTCTGCTTGTTGTCCTTAGTGTGTTTTTCCACTTCCACGGAAAAAAATGTTACTT
>JAPZEA010000015.1:13027667-13039729 GCA_029783685.1 Heniochus monoceros | reverse complement strand
CTATCGTGTGATGTTAATAAAAAGATATGGACTTGAAGAAGAATATTACATGCTATAATCTAAAATAGAGGAGATTAAACATGTTCCCAAAGTGATAATGAGGATAAAAAGATCCCTGTAATTATTAGTGATTAACAAGACCTACTTAAAGACTATGCGTTGGATGGAAACACAGACACCTCATTTTGATCAGTGATTAATGATACAAAAGTGATGACTGAGCAGGGAACGTATGAAATGCTTTTAACAGACCTGATTAGGGCAGGCATTTATGCACACACACTCGCAGAGGCAGAGCCAAGGATAATGAGTGTGTGTGTAAAGTGCTCTTTGACAACTCCAGTGGAGACGGTAATGAGTGTATGATAATACACTCAAACAAGAACTTAATGAGCCACAGGTAAGAAGTATTGCTACAAAAGCACTGCAGCTAAGGATGACAAAACTTCATACACCCCCGACTGTGACTCCCCATAAACCATCCAGACAATGTTTTTAATCTGGAGTGTGTTCTGATCAATAACTGCTTAACGACCTGAGAGACTAGTAGCAGCGTCTCCTGGAAAAATGTCCATGATGTAATATTGCACTATACCGTAATATACCAGTCAGGAGAGGATGTATGGAGGCTTGTCTTCAGGTGCTTCCAGGGTTGAAGCTTCACTGAACTACCATACACTTTTACACAAACACACACTGAGTATTTTCCCGAACAGTAACACTTTTGGCAGCCATGAAAGCCTCTCTGTCTGTGCCGAAGTGGAAAAAACAAGAAACCGAGCAAAAAAGATGACAGAAAGGACAATCTAATTTCTGGTGTAACGCAACCATCCGAAAAGCAGAATTCATGTGTCAAAGACGATATTGAGTTTTGCGGCATGCAGTATAAACTCCGACAGATGTCTGGTGCTGGGGTGCAGGCGCGAAATTTACTGCATATGTCAATGTTTTTGTCAGAAATATCAGCAACCAAAGTTTGGCTTAATTTAATTTCATCAGCAGAATAACAGTTAGCAGGAAGAGAGGTTTCAGCATACAGTCTGGAAGCACTTTGTATTTATTATCTAGTGATGTTACAGCTTATTTCCTGTAAGCACAGATATGAGAGCTTAACTATGCAAAAACCTGAAACGTCTCTTTTTGCCAACAGAACCAGAGGACAAGTAGATGAGGTAAAGAGGTGATGTTCTTCATTAAAATTAAGAGCTCAAGGTCTCTTTTTCATTTGTCACACAACTATTTCTGTAACTTTTTGTCTTTTTGTGTACCCTCCTGTGGAGTTTGTCTGAAAAAATGCTCTGCCATTTCATATTTCGACGCGTGGCCATTTGGAACAGCTATCAACATGTTGTCCAGACTCCAAAATGATGCTTCTCTTACTTACTGGAGGCATGGGGTAGACTGGCGAAGAACGTCTTGAGGCGGCCGGCGAGCCACTCCATGCTCTCGTGGAGGTTTGCCAGAGCCTTCAGGTCGCTGACGTCACGCATGATCTCATTCTGGGGGATCAGCTTGTCTCCTAGGTTACCAGTCAGCACCTCCGACTCCTTAGCGAACGCTGCCCTGAATGATGAGGGATGTAAGAGCGTGTGGTTAGAAGGATAGGCACGATATACTGTTGGCAAAGTAAAACATAATTTGCCCGTCACTCAACCGGCGAGCACCCTTTATCAAAAATGACTGCTATCAAAAAAGTGCTCGGACAACATGCATGTCTGATGACTAAGAGGCATGGCTATGAAAAACACTATAATCAGTCGACAGTATTAAGTTACCTGAAGGAAATAACCAGTTATTGGTTTTCTGGCTGGTCTGCAGAGGCAGCGAGTGGCTTACATAAATACTATAATAAAGGCTAATTTTCAAAAGTTAAAACACAACAGATTGCTTAATGGAATATATGTGTTTATACAGTTTGTGTTTTTTTGAAGAGAGTTAAATTTTCATAATAACCCCATCTGTATGTGCACAACAACGTGGGAGTGAATTAGGGTTGTGGCCTTTACAGTGATGCACAAATGTCCAAACAAACAAGACAGCAGCCAAAGGGATAAAGGGTAGATAACTGGATAGATACAAAGATGTCGTGTTAAGAGAAATTTGTAGTCAGAGTCACTTTAAAAGCAGGGAGTAGCAAAACAGTCTGTGGGAGAGAAAAACAACAGGTGATGGAGAACATTAGCAGTGGAAGACAAACAGAAGGCAGCGATTTACACAGAGGAAAAACAAAGACATACAGATCAAAACCTGTTTTCCACCATATTTGCAAGCACTTGTGGTTTTGGAGGCATAACTTGACTTTGGTTACTGGCAAGAGAGATGGTGAGAGAAGTTGGATAATCTCAACGCCACAGTGGCGCAAACACACGGCATGCGGACCGGCCTCCAGAGTCACCAGGATGCCCAAAAAGTTCAAAATCCTTTGAACAACAAGCGGGTAAAAGAAAACACAAAGACGCACAAACACATTCTCTCACTCACAAATAGGCGTGCGCGGCTTATTAATGAGGCTTCATTAAAGCGGCGGGGTTGCCAGTCGTGCAGAAGCTAATCCTCCTTTCATAGCGATGAAAAACATCTACGGCTCTCGAATCAAACAGCCTTATGGTCTCCGTCTTGCTATCTCTGAGCTCTCACCGCGCGTGTGTGTGTGTGTGTGTCTGTGTGTGGGTGTGTGTGTGTGTGTGTGTGTGTGTCTCAGAAAGGCAGTTTGAGAGGAGAGGGAGCAAGCATGCACACAACAGATTGACTTTCTTTGGCCACATAACCAATTTATTTATTTACTTTACTATTCCGCTCCGATGAGCTCCAGTGTTCCCTGAAGAGTGCGCACATTCAAAGGCAATTTCGATAAGACTGACCCCACCCACACACACACCCACCACCCCCCAACCCACCCACCCCACCTCCGTCTGCTCTCCTTATATTTTCTTATTTTGTTCATTCCTCGTTTCCGCACTTCCTTCAGATAGAGGGTGTTTAAAAGAGCAATCATGACTTATTTTATGGGTTCATCTTAGTCAACAAGAGAGGGTTCAATAATATGTGAATAAAGGCGCAAAGACAGGAGGGAGGGATTACTTGCCTGACTGCTCAACTGTGAGTCACTGTCTACTCCTGCTTGTTTATGTGTGCATGGCGTGCACAAGGGAGTGTATTTTCTCGTTTGAGTACAGTTCTCTATGACACAATTATGAATGTGCACACACATGGATATGCTGTATGTACATTTATATGAACTAGTACGCATGTGCTTTTATGTGTGTACCGAGTAAAGTCCTCTTCATCCTCTCTCTTCTGTCGGGTCTGTCTGGGTTGAGCCATGTTCGCCCAGTTCGGGAGTGACTGGAGCAGACGGCTGATGTCCTCGTCTTTAGACCAGGAAGCGCTGATGGTGAGCTTCTCCTCACACTGGACGATACCCCTGACGACACGCACACGCACAAAATGAAATGAAAGTTATAAAACATAACAAGACACAAGTTTCAGCTGCTTGACTCTTTAAATGTTAGCTAGATGTTCATTTCTAACATGCAGTAGCAGTTAGCATTACAAAAATGCTACATGCTATTAATACTAATATGTCAGCGATGCTGAAGGGAATTCATTCTGGTCATGAACTGAAGTGATGGAAAAATTGTGATTCTGAACTGCAGGTGGCGCTAAATGAAAAACCAGAGAATCACCAAAGTTAATTGGATTACTCGACCAAATTTCATGGCAATCCATCCAAAGGCTATGATGTCTCACCTGAAAATGTTCAGCTAAAAACTAATTGCATAATAATAATAATAGTCATACAGACAGACTAGTATCACTAATAGCCAGGTGATTGAACACGTGGTTCATGAGCATCTGCGCTGGCATATAAAATAGTATTACAGCAGCTGTGATTTGGCGTGAAGAGAAATTGGGGCAGGCTGCCAACATGTATTTGCTTTGTGTGCATGTGTCTGGGTTGGAGAAACTGCTTGGCTCTGCAATTAATATCATACTAATACCTTGTACAGGAGACACAAGCCCTCTAGGGCTTCGTATCTACATACACACACACACAGACTTGTTCATGTGTACTTGCGCACAGGAGCACAGACGTACACAACACACACACGATACAAACACAAATACACACATACACATTGGCAGCCTCTGTTGGGCTTGTCTTTATCATTCGGAGGCCCCAGTGAGATTGAGGCTGACCTGTGACGGAGTCCAGATGGACTCCCAGCAGTCTGTCAGTCCTTTCCTGCGTCCCCTGGACCGTTCATCACTCTCTCTCTTATCCCTCCATTTTCTCTAGGCACCCCCCCCCCTCCCCCCTTTACCTGGCCAGGTGTTACATGGACCCAGGGGAGCACAGATGGAAGGCCTTTCACAGCACCGAGGTGTGTGTGATTGTGTGCATATCTAAAAAGCAAATTCCATATTCTAGTGATAGTGAGGAAGTAGACAGGAAACGAGGGAGAAAGAGGGAGTATGACATGCAGCAAAGGCTCTCTTGCAGTTCTGTGGCATATTCAATACTGTGAGCCCTTTAGAAAAATTATTTTGATTGATTATTTTCTTTCTTTTCTTTTCTTCTGCTGTTGTAAAAACTTTAGCTCTTGTGAGACGGCCGACCGAGTGTCTTGGCGAGGTTTCGCTAAGGAGAAGCTTCCATAAAAGCATCGCAAGACTACAACCTGACCCGAACAACACAGATTTATTCCCACAACAGTTTATCAGCGAAAAGCCAAAAATCCAACGAAAACCACAACAACTGCATTTTTAACTTGTTTTGTCGGTTTTATGAATAAATCATCCTCAACTACGAAGAATTCTGTACAAAAAAACGTGGCTGTCATCCTCAAGCAAGAAAGAAAAAGTGGATTTTAGCCTGTACTGCACGTGTTAGCCTCTCCCTTCTTTTTACCTGTAGGCTGTGTTGCAGATTTCCTTGTACTCCTGCAGCTTGTCGCAGACCATCTCAAGGAACTGGTTGGAATAGGCACTCAGGTCTTGCATTAGGCTCATTAGATCCTGGATGGACTTCTCCACGACCACCGTGCTCTGAGGGCGGAAACAGGAGGACAGCGGTGAGTGACTGGTTGATTTAAAAGTATAATTTTTTTTTCAACTTTAAGAAGAGAGAGAAGGAGACAAAGCAGGAGATACAGAAAAATACAGGAGGACTAGATTCTATGCAAGCAGCCGGTCAGATCCGGTCTGCCAATACAACAGGATGGCTCCAACTTCACTTGTCTATCTGTCACCTGCGGCTGGACTGATGACTGGTGCTGGAGAGCTTGTCAGAAGTCGTAACACTGTATTGGTGGAATGGATGACTCTTTGTGTGTAAGTGAATCAGCGCAAGTGCACATATTTTTGTGTGTTTTAAACTTCTGTGTGTGTGTGTGTGTGTGTTCTCAGGCTGAAAGTGAGTGCGTGTGCATTTGTCACAGAGCACCCATCACCAGGAGCCACGGCAGGGCTGTGACAGCAGCCATTACAGATTAGCCACTCCTGCGTGACTAATAGCTGGCCCGGGAACAGCAGAGCAGCTTCATATCCCCAGACGCACTCACACATACACACAGCGAGCAAACTTTTCAAAACACACACCTTTGAGCAATTCAAGAGCTGTTAAATGAGATTACAACTGGGTATGTTCTCGTTTGCCTGCTCCCAGCACTTTACCAATCTATCCTACATCTCCAATAATAGTGATAACTTGCTATTAGTCTGTTGATAGCGTTGCCGCATTCAGTCTGAAACTTGCCACGACCGGGGAAGTAGTGTGTGTGTGTGTGTGTGTGTGTGTGTGTGTGTGTGTGTGAAGCAGAGTAATCCTGCACAAAGACACACAGAGAGGGAATCTTAAACACATGATTTCTATTCATCATTCATAGATTCTTAATATTCATCTCACCGTTCCTCCTATGTAAACTTAACACGGAGTTCCATTGTTTAGGTGTGAAATGGAAAAATTAATAGCTTTGTCAAAGATGAATAAAATGGAAATGATCTGTGGCGGGCGCAAACAACTTCAGGGGTAGAAGGTACTGGCAATCAGAGGCTAGTGCTTTCTTTTTAGTGCAGCTTGTCAGAAACAGGCAGGAAACACAGACAGCCAGATGATCTATACCAGAGTTAACATCGTGTTTATTAGTGAAAATGTTTAAGAGTGAAACAATAATATATATCATGTGTGATGTTAATAATATGCCTGAATCGTAGAAGAGTAAAATTTAATGTTCAAGTCCCAGATCTGCATGACACAATGATAAGTATTAACTCTGTTATTTCAGTGTTTATAAAACATTTTTCTTAAACTTCCCTCACACTTAAGGCCGGTGGTGAGCAGCCAAAGTGGCTGAAAAGACTGTAGGGGGCAGTAGTGACTGTAATTGATCTTAAAAAACTATGGAGGGACCCCTGATGTGATAGAATGACATTAATATTAATAGCTCTTTCTGTGTTTCAGCTTCCCGCTCGCTCATTCTGTCACAAGCAGGCAAGCGTGCGCACACACACATCCGCACACGCGCACGCCCACACACACACAACAGCAGCCACTCCACTGAGGGGCGTAATGATCCATAGCAGTGCCCATGCCCATGGAGTGCTAACCAAGGCCTTGTCTCTGCCAAGGGAGCACCCTTTACTGTCCATGCCTGACTCCCTGTCAGTCGGCCAGGGCAGGAAGAAATACATAGAGCCTGCAGGAGGGCTCGCTGTTACAGTAACACTGGCAGCAGCTTCCACATCTCAGTGTAGGCTGCTGCTACTGTGAACCACTTAAAAACTGCTGTAAAAAAAAACCCAAAAAAACAGCATTGGCAAAGACGACGCTGCTGATTTCTGCTGCTGTAACTACAGTGATAACGGTAAGTGATAAATAATATGCTACTTTTGTGATCCCTGAAGGTATTTTTTAATTTTTTTCCACTCCAGGAGGGTCAGGTTGTCGGGTCAGCACTGCTGTGGCTGCAGGGGATTCAGTGGGTAGCTCAGCAAAACTTCAGCATGACGTACTTCTTCATTCAGTACAACAATGCAACAGCAAAAACTATTAAGATGCATCTGAATTTACAAAGCAAATGGCATTTGTAAGAATAGGGCAAATGTGGAATACCCAAACAAGTGATCATTTCAATTTTATGTTATATTAGGTGCAGCGGCTGGATTTTTAAGCATTAAAGTGCCTGATTCAATGTGAAAAATGTGGGAAAATGTGAGAAATTCAACATCAGAAAGTAAGAAAATCCTTAAAAAAGTTTAAGAAAAGGAAGATTTTGAAATTTAGAGATAATAACAATACGCTATTGTGAAAAAGTTAATGTGTGGTCAGAATCATAACAGTGGCCCTCCACTCTCGCAGCCTCCACTTTGAGGACATGGAGCTCAACAGCGGGCCAAGCCAGTGAATGGAGAAGAGTAAACAATGGATGCCCGATCCATTACTCCTGCTCTAACAAATGCTCTTGCGCTCAGCTCCCTTGTCTAATTCTGCTCATTTAACACAGCCATTTGTCTCAGGCAGCAGAAATCATTAAAAAGTAATCAAGGGACAGATTGAGAAAGGGAGGGCTGAGAGAGAGTGAGTGAGAGTGGTCGAGAAAGCGTTTTCTGCTACGTCTCCTCTATCTTACTTGACCGTTACATTGGAGACAATATCCACTGTGGAGGCTTCTCTGTCTATATCCATCTTACTCGCCGCTTTCTAATGTTTCACGCTTTAAAGGTCAACATACCATGCGATCATGTGAAAAACACACATTTCTCTCGTAATTCTGCTTCGCAGTATTGCATTACCCCCGAAACGAAGCTTGGTTGCACTTTGCCTCTTCTCTTTTACATCATTACTACATAAAAGCATAGTCATCAAGGAAAATTAGACTTGCACGTTGCAAATGGATCCCAGATATTTGCTGTGGTAAACTGCTGTCATTAATAGTGAAATGAAGGCCACGGCCATAGTGGTTTAATGACAGCAACAAGGCAGCGCCAGCACTCAGAGTGGAAAAGCTGTTAATGTACGGTCATCACGACAGAAACCATCCTGTGCTGTTGCTAAAAGTTGTTTTTTTTTTCTCTTTGGTTGAGTGAGTAAAAAGCAAAACACAGGGACATGACATTAATACAGTGCGAGGATGTAATCGCTAAACTCGTCTGCGGCGCTGGCTAAAAGTGTCATCCTGGGGTATAAAGGAAGGTACGAAGAGGAAGAGCATTTTATTTACTCGAGCTCACTTAGGATACCTAAACACACACTGTGTCTGAATGGTTTGCTTTAAAGGCTCTCTGTAATGTGTTTTCTAAGCCGTTGAAGTGGATGGGGGACTCGAGGGCCTCAGGTTTGAATCTGAAACGGATCATGGACTTCCCCATTAAAACTGAGGTGCCCCTCAAGGTTGTGCGGGGGTCAGGGTGTTTAACCCCACGCTCTTTGCCACTTCCCTCACGCCCTGACCCAAAACCGCTGACTCGTGTAATGCCTGTGCCATGCCATTCACACGTGTGACAGAGGGTTGCCAAAATGATACACACTCAGCGGCGCGTATACACAACTGCGCACGCCCACACAAACAAGAACAAATGCTAAGATAACCCCCCGTCTGAACCCTTTCCCACACACACACACACACACACACACACAGAGGCTGTCCCTCTCCTGGGTACAGGGGGAGCCGGGCATGAGTGGGACATTGTCTTGACAGATCATTCATCAACGTCAGAGTCGAGCCACACTTCGAAGACTCCCCTGACACACACCGGATGGCCCTCGTGCTCTTGCCCGCTCAACCGCAACACATGCTTCTTTGTATGTGTGTGCATGGGAGTGGGTTCGTATTCAACTTTGCTTAAGCTCTGACAACTAGGCAGCGCGCCTCTGTCTACTGGAGTGTGTATAATGTCACAAAAAATAAATAAATAAAAAAAACAAGGGCCCCCCTAATCCTCATGGGATTTCATTCAGTAAGCTTAGGACTGTTATCTAAAATCGAAATTAATCTGCAAAACTCCTCTCTCTTGTTTCTATTTTAATTGACTGAATTTACAGCTTCTAAGACTTTAAATGTGTTCCTCGGGAAAAATTCAATTTATGGTTTCACAACGACACTAAAACCTTTGTTGTTTATTTGTCTCAGATCTGCCTTCTCGCACCTCAGTTCTTTCTATATGACCTGAAAGCCACCAATCAAGAGCTGTCGCCTCTAATTTTGTGCAAGTAATCATCCTGCTGATGGGCTGCAGTATGTATTACAACCCGCATGTGGATTTGCATAAGCCCATCGTTTTCATCACTTTTTGGGCAAAATCTGACAAATGCAAACAGAATCCCAGACGTCATTATAGCCGGCGGTCATTAAATGATTCATTTTTGGGCTGAAGATTCATTTTTGGGCTGAAGGAAGTCAAACAATGAGGATCAAATAATGACGTACACATGGATTTTAGCTTTCATGTTCACAGTATGCCCTTAAAACATGTCCCTATGAAGAAAACAGACATACATGGAGTTTCTGCTTGGACCAAATTGAGTTATTAAAAACACATCTTCTCTTTCACCTCTTTCGCCATCGTCGCTTCTGATGCAAAGCTTAATGCAGTGTTTGTAAGTGTTCTAATTGAGAGATGAGAAGCAATATCACACTTGGTTGATTACAGATGGGCTTCAATATGACATAGCCACTATTCACACCCACACAAAAAACACAAATGCAGGGTGAAATATGGAGATTCTGCACATGCTAATTCTAACAATCACCCCAGAGTTCAGATTTGCCATTTGATTCCACGTAGAAACTAGAAAGTCAACTTTCCTCATGACTCCATGATCCTCTTGCTGGTTTTACACCCAGGACTGAATCACTGCCTTCCGGTGGGCGTGAGAGAGATGTTCATACCATTTTATATGATTATTTATCACTTATTATTACCAGTTATTCTGAATTATTTATAACAAGATCTGAGTTAAGCCATCACTGGTTTGCGTGAGCGAATGAAAGTCTGTGTAAGAGAGTGAAAGAGAAATGATAATGTAATTTAATGTGTTCTGTGTGCCCCATTAGGCTCATATGGCGCCACTATATTGGCGCGCGCGTGCGCGCGCACACACACACACACACACACACACACACACACACACACACACACACAACGTGTGTGCTCACAGTAATACAAAGATTGTCATTTGCAAATTTGGAGCACCGACTTGCTTCTAAAAATTCAAGCTGTAACTTTTATCAGGCGCCCACAGCCAAAACCTTCTTTCCTCCGAACCAAAGGGCATGTTTGTGGTAGAGCTGACATTTCAACTTCTCTCCCTCTAACTCACTCACTCCAAAGGCAAAGATGATGTCTCGTTACACACAGAGACTCTGTCAGTGGTAGCGCTGCATGGTGTGAACCTGTACTACCCTGGGCTGTAGCTGGTGAGGCTGTTTTCTTCACTCATTTAAATGCTCTCTCTGTCACGGCGCACACAGAGACAAGCACACACACACATATATTATGTATAATATATATATCTATTATATTGATATAAATATATAAACAGCATAAACAAAGCACAGCTGTGTCACATTTGCGAGAAAGGAACGTTTCCTTGGTGGAGGCAGGTTGGAGGCCCAGGGCAGCTGGGTGCGAGCCTCAGGAGTATCTGTGTTTGGTGTGAGATAACCAGGCGAAGGCGGGTGGTGGGGATTGTTCCACCTTCAGCGGTGAGGAACAGAAATAAGGCTTTGAGGTGATCTCAACTCAAAATACTTGGAATTTAACAGGATTTGAGCCCCTTTAGTAGGAAAAAAGTGACATCTTCTACATTATTGTACCAGAGCAAACATCATATAAAAAAACCCTATTACATATTGTAGTGTGTGACATACAGTATATATGTGATAATTATTCAAATACAAATGCCGACATATGTGTAAATATATCTGTATAGTTCTGCTGGTAAATGGTTCAAACAAGCTTGATTAAATCATAAATAACATAAATATATAATTTTCTAATTAACTGACTAAGAAATCAGAAAGAGAAGCCAGCACAAGATGACGTATTTGTTGACAAAAATACTGAAGAGTTTGATCTAAATGTGATTCGACTGAAGCAGCCTCACAATTTCAGTACCTTTGAAATCAAACATTTACTACAATTCAAAGCAGACATGAAAGCATTTCCCATTAGCAAAAGCCTCTAAAGTGTTTTTGTACGCTTCATGTGCCAGTGTAAGTGCAGTGTTCTTTTAAGAGCATGTCTGCTCAGCCAACCTCCATGTATAGATCAAGGTTATAATAATAATAATAATAATAATGAATCAAATCTCAAAAGATGTATTTAAAGAGCCGGAGGACTGGTTACTTTCTTCAAGGACGGAGAGAACAAGCAATGAAAAACCAGGGAACTCATCCTTTCATCCTACAACTTCTTCTTGACCTTTTCAAGAGCACGAGAGCGAGTCCGACCAGTTTGAGATACCGCTACATCATCTAAGTTCAAGCAAGGCCGAGACGAGAACGCAAAATCAAATAATCCTCTGGAAACCATCACGTTGTCTTAGTGATTACAACTCTCCGGGTAGTGGAGGAAAAGGAGATTGGAGGGACTCATTTCAAGTGCAGCCAAAATTGCTGCGAGTAAGAGTGATACTTTTTTTTATTGAGGTGCCTCATTCCTTGATAACTCTTAACAGCTGTAAAATTGTCAACTGGATGCTTAGGCACAATCCATTTCATGACAGATAATGTAGCAGAGGGCTCCAGGAACTATTTGGACTAAATGGAAAAGCATTTAGATTATTTATTTTACTGTGAACGGGCCTATTTTGGCTGAATGAAAATGGGTGTTGTGCAGTTTCGCTGAGATTCTCTTTTTACTAATAAACCTGGGAATGGTTTTTGCTTTTGTTTCTGCTAATCTTTGTGGTGTGAGTGGTGTGAGTGTGTATGTGTGTGTGTGTGTGTGTGTGTGTGTATATACGTACACAAACCACCCTAATGCCAGCTCTCCTCTTCCTCTCATCACCTTCCTCACGCATGATGCTTTGCTGCAGGTTGGAGGGGTGGCCACCAGGT
>JAPZEA010000015.1:12949963-12961141 GCA_029783685.1 Heniochus monoceros | reverse complement strand
CCTAATTGATATGATTAGTATGGACTAATACAAACACCGGTCAGTCTAACACAATACAATTAAAACAGCACCACAAACCTTTGGTAGTATTTACAGTACTTGGTTCAGTAGCCTACTGCTGAAAGCGGAACAGGCTAACGTTAGCTAGCCCTGTCCTTCATGTAGTGTCACAAACACAGCACAGTGCACAGGCTAACATTAGCTAGCTCTTTCCCCCATGTAATATGTCACAAACACAGCACAGTGTACAGGCTAACGTTAGCTAGCCCTGTCCCTCACGTAATATATCACAAACACAGCACAGTATACAGGCTAACATTAGCTAGCCCTTTCCCTCATGTAATGTGTCACAAACACAGCACAGAGTAGGAGCTAACACTGACTTGGCAGGTATTGATAGCCTGTAACATGTCCAAAGAAATTCCATCTTTTGGGAATCAGTGCTAATGTTAGCAAGCTAGGTTTTCTGAGTGGGAGTTAATTAGCCTCGCTTGCTAGCTTCCATTTTCCAAGTGGAATACAAATGTAACCTTGCAGTGGGTCCTTCCAAATGTTCAATGTCGTTAATATATCGCTAATAGTCTATAATCAACGATATGCGGGCGTGTTTAAAAAGGGAAAAACGTGTCTTGTGTCAGCGCTATATCAGGCTATGACATGCTGCAGTCAGTAGCGTTTAGCAATTAAGCTAACAGCATCTATGCTGGCTCGAAAATGTGCTGCAATGGGAAACACCCATAAATGTTGTTTATATTTAAACTTAAGTTGAGAACTTAAGTTTAAGTTCCTCGACACCGATGCTGACTGTGAAATGTGTACAAAAACTCCATTACTGTAAAGTGGAGACAAGCAGAGACAACTTCACAGCTACCTCTCTCAAAGTGGCAATGCTTTCTAAATATCGTCTATATTTAACTTTTACAAGAGGGAATTAGTATGTTTGTGTTGTAAATACTAAGTGTGCAGGGGCTATAATATGAATTGCTGCAACTGGATACATGTGACTAGGGGGCAAATGGATCTAATAGTAGTCTTAATGCTGGCCTTGAATAATGAGGCCTTTGTCTAATAAAACTGGAAAGCCTCCAAATACCTATAGGGACCTCGGCTAGTTAGAGCAATAACAGTCTATCAAAAGAGAAAGCAAAGTGATTACTTAGAGGGTAATAAATACAAGGCCCATGCTGGGGAGGGACTGGGGGCCGGAGTGAGAGAGAGAAAGAAAGAGGGAAAGACAGAGGCAGGGACAAAGAGAGACAGAAAAAGAGAAAGAAAGAGCTTATTGGCTAAAACTAATTCTATATCTGTTCTTTTACCAGGTACTGTTGCTGAACACCGGTCCAGGGTAAGACATACATCCAACCAGCATCCTTATACATCACACAAGCAAGCTATGGAAAAAAGTCATGTTGGTAAATGTGAATACATTTGCAGGTACCAAATCATTCAGGCTGAAGTCCTACTTAACCTTGTAAATCTGTCAAGAACTACAACATCAAGATAGTTTCAATTGAGATAGAATGAAAAGTGAAAAAAAAATAAAATACAAATGAATTTTGAGCATGAGGACCTTGATTATTGTACAGGTGACAAGTAAGAAAATAATAAAGAATTAGAATTAAAACTTCTTAACAGTTAGACAGGGTTTTTTTTTTTTCCTCCAGAATACTTTGAAAACTACTTCACACCACACTTTGTAATTACTTTTCAAAATAGTTTAAAATTCAGTTTGAAATATGCTACAAGAAAGGACCACCAAACAAAGACCACAATCAAAGCCACTGTGTGCATTTCTATGGCAGCCAAGGGCAAACACTACACTTGAGAAGGAACATTGAGTTCTGAGGAAATATTGTCCCTTATTCAAAATGACAAAATAGTTCAAGCCTGAATGTCAAGATTATTTCGAATTTCTAAGAACAGTTTGAAAACCAACCAGGTACACTTTGATTGCTTAAACAGACAAAGTAGACGGGGAGCTCCGGTTTTAGTGCTCTCACAAATTTGCACACGTACAGGAACATGCACAAACACACACACAGACAAAAAAAAGGGTTTTCAGTGTCTACCACATTCCCTACATGTCTCAAATGGTTGAGTAGTGCTGACCTGGAGGAACGGCTTTAGGGCCAGAGAAATGGACACAATAACACCACCATCAATTATAGCCCTGAGAGAGGAAAGAGAGAGTCCAATCAGAGAATTAGAGAGATGTGGGGCAGACAGGTGGATGGACAGCCTCGAGGCAGAGGGAGAGGGTGGAAAAGGGGAAGACAGAGAGGACGGAGGAGAGACAGACTGCCGGTCACCGCTCTAACTAAGTGACGGGATGAGGATAATAAAGAGTCAGTCACACAGAGCGAACGGTGGCCTCAGAGGGGGGGGGGGTTCAGAGCAGAGAGGTGACAGAAGTGAGAGATGGACTTCATCAAGACTGCTGCCTGATGGTTAGGGTTCAGACTGTTGCTCTGTTTCTGGCCCTGGGTCTTCAGGACAGGGAAACTATGTGTGTGTGTGTGTGTGTGTGTGTGTGTGTGTGTGTGTGTGTGTGTGTGTGTGTGTGTGTGAGTGAGTGTGTGTGAGTGAGTGTGTGTGTGAGTGCATGTGTGTGTGTTGGGGTTTAGGGGCTTGCATTGGAAAGGTTGGCTCTGCTGAAGTCTGGCCGGTCCCCAAGGACCTGGAGGCCACGAAGCAGAGCAGGTGGAGGGAGGGGAGGAGGGGTGAGGCAAGGGGTAGTATCCTCGGACAGGTACAGGAATGCCCAGTGGGCAGTCTTCCAGTGCGCACACACACACGCACACACGCACACACACACACACACACACATTGCATTTCCTGTTTTCTTGGTAAATCCACTATTACCGCAGGCCTGTTTGAGAACTGTGTAGCTGTTGTTATGACTTTGTTTCCTCTGAGAAGTTAGATAAATGAGTACCGTGTTTGCATTGTGGGAAACGCCTGTTACAGGTGACGCACATACACACCCTCCCTCGCCGTGTCGCCTCTTCTCTGTCTGGCGGTCGTACTCGCGTAGAGCGGCGGATGAAGAGAGGGGAATGGAAGGGGGGAAACAAAGGGACCAAAACAGAGGTCAGCTCTGTTTGAAATGGTTCTCAGCTGTACTTCCTACTTCTCTGCGCTGCTTTGGGAGTCACAAACAGACACATTCACACAGCTATGATGCCGCGGTGACACAGAGTTCAAGGCAGTGTGAGTTTGCCCCTGGGCTCACATGAGAAAACACAACAGACTGATTCTCACAAAATGGCAAGGATACATATAGCCAGAGACGTGGAATTAAAGATATATTGTTTATGCAAATGAATACAAGCTACTGACAACTTTGTGCTTATTGTTTTCTACTGATTTTGCCACATTTTTGTCTCATTAGATAAGAAAGTTATCCAGCTGTTAATTACATATAGAAATACTTTAACCTGAAAGTGTGGACCATGTGTGGATGGACATTGCTGATTTTGCTGGTTTAAGTGCACCAAAAGTGTGAGCACAGTGATCGTTTACTATGGATTTACACATACAGTAAGGCTGCTGATATAAATAGCTGCTAAACACAGCTAGTAGCATCTTTGAGAAGCGAAGGAAGCAGAGAAGATGAGCAGCGGTGAAGTCTTCTCAGCCCACAGAGAAGCATGCAGTTAAAACACGGCGAGTTATGAGTTTAGTTTTGTTTGTTTTTTTTGCGTGACATCTTCAAATTAATGCTCACATTTAGGGCTGCAACTAACCGTTATTGTCATTGTCAATTAACTGATACCTGTTTCTTAATAATGGTTTTAATCATAATCATAATCATAATCAATGTCCATCGCAGAGCTGAGAGTGATGTCTTTAAATGTCAAATTCTGGAAACCCAGATTTTGAGTTTAGACTGATATATCTCATTGTTCAAGCTGAAGCCAGCAAATGTTTGGCTTTTTTTTTCTTTACAAATGACTGAAATGATTAATAGATTATCAAAGTAGTTTGTTAGTTTTCTGTCAGTTGACTAGCTGATTAATGAGCTGTTGCTGTAATGATTGATTTTATGGCTGTACTTCTGTCTTTTATCCTGATTTATTTTATTCTAGTGCTTAAATTTCATTGTCTCTCACTGAAAGGCTTAATATTTAACATCAAAATGTCTTAAAACCACTAGACCTGCGTTATATATTTTGACAACTTGAGTACTTACAACAACAACTCCCATGATCCCACACTACTTCAGGACATCCTCAAGCTACGTCTTTCATTATCGTTTAGATTGAGAGACCCCCTAGTGGCAGAAATTAAATACGGTCTTCTGATCCTTCGTACATGGTTCGTTAATCTAAGTGGAGTGTTTGTTTACCTTTGTTTCGCTGGCGATCACTGATAACATCTGGGAGTCTGTGAGGATGGAAGGTCTCTAATCAGCAGCATGTCTCACACTGTGAAATTTCTACAAGTGTCCAAAATGGATTAAACATAGAAATCTGTCACTGAGCTCTTGAAGCGGAGCAGCGGCGACCGCAGAGTTATCACCAGCAGTGGGGAAGCAGTCGTGGCACACTGAATGAATTAATTTATTATGAGAAAGGAGCCGTTGTTCCTTCTCTGTTTTAGAAGCTGTTGTACTCAGACCTTCCTAAATTATATCATAATCATGGAGTCACTTCATGGATGAAGTCAGAATGTAAACATCCGCCTCATCTGCTCGATGTCTGAGCTCAGAGTGTTTCCACTGTTAATCCTGCCTCTCCCACACACACACACGCGCACACACACACACACACACGCACGCACACGCACACGCACACACACACGGATCGCCTTGAGAGCAACGACCGCCACAGATTGCCCTCCGAGAATCACCATAGGTCAGCTCAACAGCTGCTCATCCCCTCAGCCAATCAAACAGGAGCAGGGAGCAAGAACCCAGCATAAATACACGCCAATTAAAGAACCTAAAATTAATCCAAGCAATCAAGCTCCCCCTGTCCTCCTCTCTCGCCACTTCTTGCTGACAGATTGAATGTCATCCGTCACATCACTGCCAGTTTCTCTGCTGATTAAGTTATGGTAAGAGAAGGTGAATTAAATCAATGTTTTCAGAAAAGTGCCGAGTGGAAAATAAATTAAGGATGAATAACTCTCCATGGAAGTGGATGAAAAATAAAAGCCTGGGGGTATGCCAGCAAGGGAAGACATAACAAACAACAGAGTTCACCATGAAAGCATCTTGTTATAAAGGAGCAGTGCTCTAATACAGCTCTATACTTAAAGTAGCAAAGGTAAATATAATTGACACTGAAAGAGTCACAGTATTACCATACATCAGAGCAGGCATGATTCATAGATTATATGGCTTTTTGCTCACAAAGGGATAAATCTATTATAATCTACCTGACTGAAAGAAGTGGCAAACTTTGCTTTGTGATATCCAACTTCCACACAGATTTTTATTTGATCTCTAGGGTTTTAATACTTCTTTTTAGTATCCTCTGCTTCATGTGTCTACAGGTGACTGTCAAACATCTGCAACAAACTTTCTACTGAACACAGAAATCAGCGCTGTGAGTCACTGTTGCTCATATCTCACCTGCAGCACCGTCTGGATCTTGGCAGAGACGTCGGCCTGCTCGTAGAGTTTGATGCCCTCTTCGTGGGCCCCGCCCGGGCACTGCACCGCGATCTGCTGCAGGTGGGCCAGCACCACGCTGTGAGCCTGGGCCACTGCCTTGAACTTGTCAAACAAAAGCTCCAGCAGTTCCAGCAGCAGCCTGTAGAGGGAGCCAGAGAGAGCAGAAAGGGAAAGAGAAGGATGGAGAGCAGGAGAGAGGGGAATAAAGACAAGGAGAGAGAGATCAAGAGGACTTATGCGAAATAACACTTAATAAAAAATAAAGCAAAATAGATGTGACACATTTTTTCACTCTGGGAATAAAAATTTATTTTCTAAGAATTTTCCCCATGGTCTTGTCTATCACAGTCTAATACAGGAGCTAAGAAACACAGCCAGCACAACATTTAGACAGTTTATTGGGGAGGAAAATACATACTCATACAGCAAATCCCTTGGCCTTGGATTTCTATATAAAGACTTTGCAGAGAGCCACCAAGGAATTCAGCTTCTGTTTTAATATTAGAGAGAGAGGAAAGTGAGACCTGACCTCACTGCCACCAGAAGGATGTGTTTATGCACAAATCCATTGCAATAAATGATGAAATGATTCCTATTTAACCGTATTTATCTATATAATAAAGGCAAAAAACGTGCAATGGTACAATTGCTATGTAGAAATCCGACTAGATGTAAGGAAAAATAAAGGCAAAACTATAGATGTCCTGAAGAAAATGATGGAGATAACAGATGGCAACAGATAATCTATCCCAAAATCATTACTGAGTGCATTTCACAGCACAAATTTTGTCTTCCAGTTCCTTGTTTTTAACCACATTTCCTATTTAGCTGATACTCGGAGCTATTTTAACCCAGTACCTGGGCTGACTATTGAAAAAGCAGTGAGCTATCTGACCTGGACTCAAATCAACATCTACTCCTATTAGTTCTAAATGGCTCTGGCTGAAGAAGAAAGCGCAGGCAAAACCAAACAGACCTTCCACTTGATCTGAGTGCTACGCTCTGGATTGGAAACTCACAGTTGCCTCATCTACACTAATGCTTTCATACAGACATTGCTATACATGCTTTCTGCACAAGGACAAAGCTTTCAAAGTAAAGAGGGAACACAGGTTACATTAGCGGAGTCTGAATGAGCACCCAGTGCACCCATGCCAGTGAGTGCCTACTTTATGTTAGTGGAAATATTACAGTTATATAAAGGTAGTCACACTGTTTGATGAACACTGGTATTTCAGTACGCTCCTCTGGCATTTAAATTGGGTTTTATTTAATTGGTACAATGCTGTTGTTGTTTTCTTTTTCAGGCGTCAACAGCTTAGAAGTTTAAAATATTGGCAATTGGCAGTCCCTGATGAGCCTTTCTTTCTGTTCTGGGAAGCTGAACCACTATATTTTACCCATTTACACTCAAAACTAACAAAATCTTCCTGCACCTACCTCAGCACCTCATCTTTCCTGCTGATCTAAAAAAGGAAAAAAAGTTGGGTTCCTATCTATTGAGTAATACAAAGACAGAGTAAGAGCTGCATTAGTGCAAAGTACAGCTAACAAGATTTAAAGTTAAGGTTCCAAACCAGGAGAGCTGCAACTGCCAAAACCCATCTTCTATTAAGTACACTCAAAAGCACCCGAGCTCATTACCCCATTAATGCCAAGTCAATACAAATTTGCACTGATTTAAATGCTGCAAGAAAGGAACACATGCTAAAAGTTTTGGGAGGTGGCCAAAGTTTCCTGGGAAGGTATAAGGATAATGTAGAGGCAAGATGGATGTTTCACTAGGGGGCATTTTGGTTGGCTGTCTGTCACTACACTGGCAGTAGCAGCGAGTAAATGTTATTAATGGAGAGGAAAGAAGGCACAAATCACAATGAGCTATAACTCAGTGAATGGAAGATGTTCGTGAGACGAAGAGTGGAGCTGTGAAATGCCAGCGAGTCAAGGAATTCTCCCGCTCTCCCTCCCCTCTCTGTCTCATGCATAAACATGAAGGACTGACAAGAAAAAAACACTGTGAACACCAACTTTCAGAAATGCACAAACAATACATGACCATGTATGCATGCACAGAGGCAGACACACACAAAATGTATGGCTCTGACCTTGTCACCGCTTCTATTTGTTTGATTTCTAAGCGCACTCCAACTTACCTCCACCTCACCCCTCACACACACACACACACATACACACACACAAAGTGTAGACAACCCAGTCCTCCTCATTATCTCCCAGCGGAGGCCATCCTAATTCATATCGTCTGTTCTTTGAGCCCTCACTTCTCATCTCCCCTCAGGATCGAAGCTGACACACACATGGCAGATGAAAGGTCGGGAGAGACAGCGGGGAGCACATATGTGGACTAACTGACCAGCAGTACACCTTCGTGTGTGTGCTTCCTTCATTTTGGGAGGACAATGATATTAGATTATCATTAAGTTGTTGAGTGTTTAAAGAACCCTTGTGAATTGCCACATGTTCCTGGTCATCCTGCGGTCATAC
Organism: Heniochus monoceros; assembly: GCA_029783685.1. Lineage (NCBI taxonomy): Eukaryota > Metazoa > Chordata > Actinopteri > Chaetodontiformes > Chaetodontidae > Heniochus > Heniochus monoceros. Next base: position 12,953,019 of record JAPZEA010000015.1, on the reverse strand, counting down.
ACAAATGGACATCCAGTAAGAAACACTTTGACACAAATTTGTCAGAAGTTTCCAACAGCCACTTGACAGAAGAGGCAGAAAAAATGGTTCAAAAGAGACAAGCAATCAATCTCGTGATCAATGTGCTTTTCTTGTTTTCAAATTGGATTTAAAATACATAGCCATTTATTTTAATGTTCTTTGGTCATTCAAGCATTTCTTCATTAAATCAGCTCTCTTTCTCTGGGATTCAGATTAGATTCAGAATCTCTTATGTGGCAAAAACAAAGCAAAAAGAAGTGAGGCTCCATTTTTGTAATGCAGAGTGAAAAAAGGGAATATGAGTTCAACAAGTCTGATTTGATGTAAATGAAACCAAGCTACTCACAGATCAGTGGTGCATGCTAATAACTTTTGTGCATGGAGTGGGAACCTGTGTGGAGTATCTCAGTGAAAGTAGAAATCTAGTGAAAGGAGTCGGAAATGAAAATGCACCTCCAGTGTGGCTGGTCTCAGAGGATGTGAATGAGAACATAAACCTCCAACAGCAAACTACACGCCGCCGTATATACTGTAAAGTGCTTAAGTGTTGCCTGCTAGTCTGCAGTGCTATAAAATATAGTGTGCAATATGCAAGACCATTGTTCCCTACAAGTGGTATATTGGTTGGAGTTTCCATAGCAACAAGCCTTGACTTTAAATTGAAGAGGACATAGGCAGAACTAGGTGTGTACGCATCCAAATACAAACACACACACACAAACCTCTAAGTGTTCGCCCAAACGCACACAAATACAGTGTTAAGCGCTTACGCACACAGGCAAACTTAAAACAATCTGTAAGGAGTAAAGCTGGGAATGAGCTACACGGTGGCCTATTACATCGAGGTCAGATGAGACTCGGCAGGCAACAGGAGAGGGAAGGCAGACGAGGCCAGAGAGAACATCCCTGACAGAAAACAAGACGTTCCTCTTAAATGGTTCAGGATCAGTGGACTGAGACCTGTGTTTCCCAAGTCTGCTCGCTATGTGTGTGTACGTCTGCAGGAGCTGATGTGACTGCTTTTAAAATGTAGCAGTCCTCTACGGCAGGTGTGAAGTTGTTTGTGTGTGTGTGTGTATGAGTGTGTTTAACCATGACTTGTCTAGGTTTAAAGCAGCAGAGTATCTGTTTTCATGGTCTGAGGCAGGTGTGCTGCCGGTCCTCACCTTTACTGTGTTTCATACCTGGTTGACTGTCTGACTATGAACACCCTGGGGCTGCATTCAAAACATGGTGTCGACTGCCTTTACTGTCAGCTCTAAATATACCTAAAAGACTGAGTGCATGTTAACACCAAAAATGACATTAGTATTTAAAAACAGCTGTACTGTAGTAGTAACAATCTGAAGGGAGGGTAGATAGATTCCCAACCTTTACCAACCACTGGGGAGAGTGGCCACCTTGCATGTATGTTGATTCTAATGGGAATACCACAATCACAGAAGAATAAGCAAACAGGCTGCTTTAATAAAAGTCTTGCATAGATGCAAGATTGATGGGATTACAAGCGACAGTTTTATTAAGGTCTGTCTTTAGTGGTAACAACAGTAATTGCACACTGCTGTGTACGCTGCTACTGCTAATGCTACTTATTATCAATCTAAAAATATGGCTTTCCACAGAACTGTTTACCTACTTCCTTTCCCTGTTCATTTACTATTTATTATTAACCTCCAGTTTCCTCCATTCTTTCACTGATCCGTAGCAGCCCTCACTCCTCAGGGAATTGTTGTCCACTCTCAGGAAGCCATGACATTTCAACATAGTGCCTTCCTACTTCAGTGTGCCTCCCTGATGCTCCCTGTCTCCTTACTGTACCTTGGCTGGCTCTCCTGGGCCAGGTTTTCCCCTCTCTGGTAAGCATGGTCGGCTATCTGAGTGGTGGACCGCTTGACGATCTGTTTCAGCTCAGGTTCCAGCCGCTCCATTATGGCTTTGATGGTCTCAGGGATTTTCTTCAACTTGGCCAGAGCCTGAGGAAAAGGACAACACAAGCGGTTTATTGAAGCAAGAACACAGAGACGCTGAAACAGCAGCACAGAACACGAAGGTGGATGTAGCATAACTGAGGTGTTAAAATTCACAGTTAACAGTGAGCGTAGCATTCAGTAATGTTTATGTATGTACCTTGATGAGGATGCCCATGAACTCAGCACTGTTCTCCTCTGGATCCACTTCAGGGAGGTCCGCTTGGTTCAACTCCCGCACATCCTGCTGCAGCTCACGCACTGAACAAAGTATACACATACAGAGGTTAGCACATAATGTACGTGCTTACAAAATAGTTACAGGCATAAACATGCAGTTAGTTCAGCAATGGATAATTTTAAAAAGACAGGACAAAAAAGAGAAATAAAAAGTCCAAACACTGCTTTGCTTGTACTTGCACATTTCTAACATCTTTAATTATAACATATAACGCTAATCTTTTAGTGACCTCGTCAAACAAACATCTCAAATCTGTCTTAGCGTGTTGTCCATAAGAGGGAAAACCAATACAATGAGATATATTTTAAAAGTAAAAGTAAAGTTAAAAAAAAAATCCTATACAGTGTTGTTTGAATTTGTGTTGTTGAATACATTTCATTCTCAATCAATGAAAATTAGTTTCCAATTGTTGCCAGTCCACGTGTCCTGAAAGATTCCAATCCCAGATAAACAGGAGGAATTCAGGTTGCCTCTCGCCAAAACCACCAGACTCCATTCATCGTAGTGATTCAAACGTGACATTCAGTGCAGCCGTCGCTGCAGTACTTTTTTTCTACAATCAAATATTAATTTTGATAATAGAATATCTGGATTTTTTTACAATTCTAATATAAATTGAATTTAGATGTTTCTGTTTTTGTTAAAAATGTAAAATGGAGCAGTGTGTATTGGCATTTCATTGTGGCCCAGCTTTCTGATAATCTTTTTCTAAAAGCTTTCAGCCTCTTTTGGAATAACAATACAAAGAGAAAATCAGAATACACTTCTTTACAACAGTGGTGGGATATAGGGAAGGGTAAAATGAAACATCTAAATTCAATTTATAT
>JAPZEA010000015.1:12924001-12947772 GCA_029783685.1 Heniochus monoceros | reverse complement strand
TCCAAAATAAAGTGCATTTATACTACTATCTCTGTCAGTCACAAAAGAAAAAAGAAATTTTCAAACATGTAACACTAGTATAGACACCACTGATTGGGGAAAGGCCTGAAAGTGGGCATAACAGCTGTATTAGGTTACATTACAGTTAAATTTTCTTAATCAGGTGATCAGAGTTGACCTGATGACTCCTTTATTACATCAAGATATAAAATAACTCCTTCCTATCAGTAGAATATATAAGACAGTATATTTAAAAATGTTAATCCCTATTCCAGAAGATGTAATTAACAGTCATGTGAGGAACACAACAACAGAAAAGGAATAAATTCATGTTTCAAGTGTTCATTTGATAATTACTGCAAATAGTTTGTCAATAGAAACATAAATGCATATTCAGTAACCCTATGGCTAATAACATCCACTCTGCAGTATTTTGGTGGTCTGTGCCTCATTGCAGAGACTCTCACTCCGACGTGTTATTCATCTCTATGGAAACGTGTTCAACAGTGGATGTGTTGAACCACTGGAGGGCAGTACAGCACAACGCCGAATTTAAAAAGTCACTGGTTGGTGTGTGGGACAAATATTGTGAGACTCCAGGATGGATTGCTCACAGAATCCTTCTCACAAAATTTAAATACATTAAAATCAATTGATATTACATTAAAGATAAGATGCATTAAGAAATGTTTTTTTATATTAATGACTGGTTATGTAAAAAAAATTGTATATTGCCAAAACCGCACAAATGAACTTCCCGTTTTGTAGCTTTTAGCAAATGCTGGAGAACAAACTTACACATTTAGCAAAACTGTTGTTTGAGTCTAAAGTTTGCACTAGAAAATCAATGAACTTCTGCCTTGGTGTGAAGTTGCTGTTGTTGGTTGAATCAGTTTACATTTGCAGTGCTTCAAAGAATCAGTCATTTTAATCAAATCTGTCAGAAAGCGATTTTTAACAATGCATCAAATGAAAGCTGGATTAACTTGTTAAAACCCTACTTTCTGCCCCAACTCGGTAGATCAACTAGTAGCAGGATTAGTGACAGCAATCCCCCCACACAGCTGTAAACGGTTTGCATAAGATTATGTACAGTGGTTAGTTACTGAGAATGAACTACTAAGGAGATGAAAACGACCAGTGGGAGAAAAGAAAGATGTTTTTCCTGTGAACATTTTATCCTCCTCAGCCCTCTTGCTGAGATGATTGATCCAAACACCTTTATCAGTATGTTACATTTGCAAAATGTGAGCGTGACATTAATCGATCTTGACTACCTACCATGTAGTATCTGCTGCAACAACAGTCATTCTGATTATACTGCAGATAACCTTGTTTTTACAGGAACAGGTTCATTGTGATATACTGTACCATGCCCATATCCACAAACCCTACCTCAGCTATAGAGCCCTTTGACAGATTACAGTATGCTACATCCATGACTGCCTGCTTCACCTGTTTGGCCTCAAAACAACATGAGTTCACTGTATATGTGCTTATAACAGTTTTCTACATCCACATCAGTAATCATCACTGTGCCTGCGTGATTTGTTAAGAAAGTAGCAGAGCATTTGTTACTGGATCCTAACTGCTGTCTGTTTATTTCCAGTTTGGTTTCTGTCGTGACCCTTGCTGAGTCAACCGTGCCGAGCGTAATCACCCCCTGAAAAGACACACATGTGCTCACACACTTCTTAACTCACTCACTCGCAAACACACTCACGTCCTGATTCACGGACCACAGGGGTATGGATTTAAATGCATGGAAATCAGCTGCCTCCTGTGGCAGCGTGAGTGTGTTTGTGCACAAGTGTGTGTGTGTGTGCGCGCGTGCTAGGGGTGTGTTTGTGTGCAGTCGGCGGCAGAGGGAGAAAAGGGCTGTGGTGGCCCTCCTGCGAAGAGGAGATAAGCGCTGAGCCTGAGCTCTGTCAACCCCGCTTTCCTCTGCAGCAGGACACAGCCTTCAAGAACCACCAGAAATAGACCCAAGGTGGCTACAAACACACACACACACACACACACACGCACGCACACACACACACGCACGCACACACACACACACACGCACACACACACACAATCCCCTGCGACAGACAAAGCCGACCAGTGCTTGATGTGACATCCACTGACAGAAGGCCTGCTTTGGCTTTGTCTGACTGTGCACATCAACTCAGTAAACTGCTGGATGAAGAAGAAATGAGCCTAATCATCTCATTGCTGGCTTTTCCCGCCGTAGCCAAGCCGAGGCTGCGCGTCATTCATGTTGTTTGATGCAAATATTACAGTCCGTCTGTGTTCTTCCGCGCGTTACATCGTCTCGTTTGATAAGCAGTAAAAGAACAAAGGGCTGGTTGAAAGACAAAATAGAGTGACTGGATTTGGTATTCACAGTATTCAGCATGTTTTGATCGGTAAAGCACTTTTTGACCTTCTTGTACCTATAATACATGTACAGTACATACCATATGACATGCGTTCACATAGACCCACACACATATACATCTGATAAAGTGTTCCACGTTACATTAAGAGTCTTCTTATTAAATACTTTATAATAGAAAATCAACAGATAATGCACCTTTACAGTAGATTATTTCACTCCTGGTTTTAAGTTAGAATCAGTCATTGATTGGAATCAATAAATAACATTTCATATACTCTGAAACTGGAATGTACATTGTTTTTAAGTGCTTGACTTCTGTTGCATTGTTCTTCCAAAAAAGGCATCTTTTTTTTCTACTACAGTCCCATTCAGGGACCCCATGGGGTCACATTTTCGGCGGGCTGCTACCTGTTGCAGCCTTCTCTAACGGCGAACCAGCAGGACTTTGGGTCACCACTGCAGCCCCAACAACCACTCGACCTCCAGCGGGAGTGTCAGACTTTCCTGCTGCGCCCCCCTGCTTCTCCTCCGCCGCCTTAGTCTGCTGGTCTTTGCTCTTGGCCCCCTCCTGGGAGCCGAGCTTGATTGGCCCGAGGACGTTTTTGGCCACAGTGGTCAGCTGGCTGACGAAGCTGGTCTTTTCGCCAGGGGAGACGGGCCGCGACTTACAGAGGGAAGGTCCGCAGAGGGAGGGGGTGACAGCAGTCGGGGAGGGAGAGGGAGAAGGCGAATGCTCCTCCACCACCTCCAGGCGACATTTGTCGTCCCAGTCGAGGGTTCCACGGTAGCAGTTGACAGGCCCGAGTCCCTGCCTCACCTTGCCCAGCGAGAGCGGCTGCCCGTGCGGGGGAACGACGGGGGCGAGAATGCGAGCTGGGAGTTTGGGGCTTTTGGAGCCGAGGTCCGGAGTCCTCGAGTCGCTGCCCTCTTCTCCGGTCTTTCTCAGGCTGTCCCCCACACCTGATGGTTTAAAGGTTTTGTTCATGCTCAGAGGACCTGCTGTCACTGTCGCGTTGATGCCGATGGATTTATCTGGAGCAGAAGCAGAGCTCTTGGTGAAGACAGCACTGGGTAAACCAGGCCTACTCTTGTTGTTCCCTTCTTGCTTTGGTTCAGTTCTGCCCCCTAGCTGCTCCCGGGGATCTTTACCAGATAACACACCTTTGACTGCCTTGTGGTCCGGCTGTTTTGGAGTTAAGTCGGCCGGACTCTTTTCAGGCACCTTCTGAGCACCTAGACTTCCTGTTATTTTGGTAGGGGTGCTAGGAGTTGTCGCTTTAGTAGTTTCTGCACTTAGTCTGGAGCTTGGGCCAGCATGCGAACTCAAGGGCAGCTCACCTGTATGAGGTTTTCTTGTTAAGGATGACGGGGACACTGTGGCCCCAACCCGACTCAATCTCTCCAGGACTGTCGCCGTATCAATCTCCCTCTCTTTCTCCCTCTCCCTCCCTCTCTCCCGCTCTTCCCTCTCCCTCCCAGCCAGCAGTGTTTCCCTGCTAAGTGGTGACTCTTGTCTCCCGAGTCTCCTCACAGGCTTCAGGACCCCGGTCTCTGGGGTGGTTGAGGATGAGGGCAGGGGTGGAGGATTAGGAGGCAAATTTTCCCCTTCTGTCTCCAGCAGGCTCTGGAGGCCGAGCTCGCAGAGGAAGGCGTCTTTACGGTACTCAGAGTGCTGCACCTCCAGGCTGTGCTTCCTCAGCGGACCCCCCAGCCCTCCCGTAGAACTGGACTGGGTCAGAGGCGAGCCCAACTTCTCTGCTGACTGCACCCGTTTCAGAAGAGGTGATCGAGGGGGCTCGGCACTCTTGGGTCTGGGACGGACCACCGGTGGCGAGGAGTGGAGCTTGGCAGGGAAGGACTGGGTGGTGTTGGAGCTCCCCACGGTGTGGCCAGGCAAGGGAGGCGGCGAAGACTGGGTAGGGGAGGGCGTGTGGGCCAGCGGGGACAGGGGGATGTTACCAGCAGACTTGCAACGGGCAGAGCGATACTGGCGGTGGAGTTTAGGGGACAGGCCGTGCAGGGAGCTGGGCCTCATGTGCTGAGACGGAGCGGGGGAGTTTGGAGTGCTGGAGGCTGGAGAGCTGCTCTGGGAGGAAGCACCTAAAGGAAACAGAAAGCAGAAAAGATAAATTAAGACATGTAACATTTTTGATTCAAAAGTAAAAAGAACTCTGGTTTCTATGGCTTGTACAATTTCTGGCTTTAAAAGCTTATTTTCCAGACCGTACACTGTGTTTTGGAGGAAGTGAATTTGGATAACTCCCAATTCTACCATCTAAAAATATATCTAGTTGTTTTCTGTGCAGTCTTCAAACAGGAAAATATTTCTAATGTCTAATTTCAGACCTATTCTATATGAACACTTGTACGTGCATTGTTTATCTCCAGTGTCCTACCCAGGTACGAGGGCTCAGGGGTGGAGCGGTAGCCCTGAGTCGGGGACCGGGCAGACAGGCTGTGGGTTGGGGAGCCAGGAAGACTCTCACTGGAGGACAGAGAGCGGTTCAAAGAGGACAGGCTGCGGCTGGTGTGCAGCAGATTGGACTGCTTGGTGATCTTACGGAACAATGAGTTCCGCTTCTTGCTGCAGGACAGACGGACAAAGAAAAGACAGGCAGAGAGAAAGTAAGATTTGAAATGGGATTAACGTATAAACGTGACTTTAAAAAGACGACACCAGCAGTTTTGACACTTTTCACCAGCTAAGACATTGGTAACACTCTCACTGCAGTGGTGCAGGTGTGTGAGCTCCTACCTGTCCTGGCCGTCCTTGCCCATGGTCCTCTTGTTTCGTCGGGCCATCTTACACTTGTAGCTGGCCTTGCGGGCCGGACCCACTTTAATGGAGGTGTTCTCAAAAGGCGTGGTCGTCACCGTCACCTTGTTTCCACTCTGCACCGATCAATGACAGTTAATGATTTCAACACTGATGCTTCTAATTATTCATTAATTAAAAGCTTATTTACAGACCGACAACTGACCAATGACATCTGACCTTTATTTACAGAATTAATTAGCAAACTGAATGTGTATTTGGAATAATTAAAGAGCCACTAAGCTCAGAGTTACATGAGAGCTGCAAACACATTATCTTAGAGCATGAAGAGCCTTACATTGAATTTGACAACTTCTAAACAATTAAGTGGCCTTACATTAACAGAAATACAGGAATTACACAGAAATAATGATATTACTAATATACAGTACAGCTGAGAATGAATGCGCCAACTGCTGCCTACCTTGAGGATGAGCTCTACCACTTCAGTGTGGACCAGACCATGGACGGGCTCCCCGTTGACGTGGGTGATGAGGTCACCAGCACACAGGCCAGCTTCCTGGGCAGGACCGCCGTCCTCCACATGCTGCCAATTCACACAAAAAAACATTGAAATAAATAACAGGGGAAGATCAAGTACATGTACACATATACACATACTACACATACTACTAAAGGTTTGTTTTAATAGCAGGAGAAGAAATTACATGTTGAAAGAGTGCAAGATTTAGGGGGATGTACTGGCAGAAATGGAATATAATATTCATAATTATGTTTTCACTAGGATATAATCACCTGAAAACTGGTGAAATTTATACCACAAACCTGAGATCAATTTACTCTCACCAGTTTTACATTTGCTGAAATCTCCTCCTTTGCACGCTGTTTTCTTTAACTCACTTATGTTTAACGTCACCTGGTCTTTAAAATACACACTCACCCTCTTTATGCGAGATCACTGACTCAAAACATCTCCAAGCAGCACACACTCCTACAAGTTTCTTACCCAGACAATGTGATGCACGCTGTAGATATCACTGTCTCCAATGTAGACCCTGATGGCTCTGAGAGTAAAGCCGTACTTCTTTCCGGAGCGATGGATGGTGATGGGGGAGCGCAGCACGCTGACGGCCGGGCAGAAGTCTCTGCTGGGTGAGGAGTCTCGGGACGAGGGGTTGGAGGAGAAAGAGTGGGGAGACATGGGGCTGGCCAGTGGAGAGAAGCCACCATGCTGCTCCACTGTAGGCAAACAGAGAAAGGAGAGAAATGAGAGGCTGTGTTAAACACAAACTGACATTTCCAAAAGGATTTCCCTCTTTTCTTTCCTCACCTGATGGTATGATGACAGACAGGGCTGTAGCAGAGGCCGACTTGATAACCTTGTTTCCAGGTCTGGAGTTGCGTTTCTCTCCATCACCAGACAAATGCTGATGGCGCGCCCTGCGGAGGACCAGGTAATTGGTGGCCCGGGGCCCCAGGGGGTCATACAGAGGAGTCATCACGTCACGACCGGCCGCTGCAGGACCTGGGGATAATGTGCCGATGGCCGCTGTGACTCCCGGTGTCTCTCCGTGTCTCGGGGATTTGTCTGTGTGGATGTAGAGTCAGGAGGAAATGACAGTTATTTAAGCTTGTGCCTGGTGTTTGCAGCATTTAGAGGTGAAAATAGCAATGTTAGGAATTGTCCACCTGCCCACTCACTCAGCAGTGGCCATCTAATGACGTATTACCGTTTGCTCTTACCCTCCCCCTTCCTCTCCCAGTCTGATTTATTCTTTATCACCTTCCCAACCCTCTCGCTTACTTCCTCTCCTTCTCCCTCCCTACCCTCACAACCTTCCACTACGTCAGCGACTTCCCCCTGCTGACACACCTGCTCCGTTGATCTCCTTCAGACTGCTCCTCTGCTCCAGGAGGCTTGGTGAGGGAGCACTGGTCCCATCCAGCGAGGTTCCACGGACCTTGATGGGCACCTGGCGGGACAGGAAGTCTGGCTCACCGTCTTGGGGTGAGGCAAAACGATGTGTGTCCATGAGGGCTGAGAAGCGTCGGCGCGCACCAAGAGGAGGGCTTGCATCCCCCTCCATGTGGAGGGACTCTGAACAAGACAGGCGCTTCCTGCAAGAAAAGGACACAGAAACAGTCACATAAGATAATGCAAACGGCGCATCAGTGAGGGTGTACTTATACACAGCAGTGCTTTGAGCTAAATGCTAATGTCGCATGCCAGCATGCTCACAATGACAATGTTAACATGCTGATGTTTAGCAGGTATAATGTTTACCATGTTCATCATCTTAGCATGCTAACATTTGCTAAGTAGAACCCAAAGTGCAGCTGCGGCTGAAGGAAATGTTGCTAGTTCTGCAGGTATTTGGTTATAAAACACTGGACAAATTAAATTTTGACATGATGATGGAGCAAAATGAAAGTCAGGGGATCACCAAAGTTATAGCAATTCATCCTGAGGGGGATATGAATGTGCGTATCAAATGTCATGACAATCGATCCCATAGTTTTTGAGATATATCAATTTGCCACATTTCTATCTGTAGAGTCCTGCAGCTGGCATGGCTGAAAATCTAAGAAATGACATGGAAAGGAAAATATGGTCTGACGAGGTGATGAAAGTGATGTTTTTGTTAGTTTCTTCAAAGGTGATCTGTGGAGTTTCTGACCTCTGAAAGCACCATGGAGCAGTTAGGGCTCTACAAACCCAGTTCTAAAAGAGGTTGACATATACTCAATTGAAAACAGTACAAAGACAATATATTTAATATTTGACCTCATTGGATTCATTGATTTTTGTAAATATCTGCTTATTCTGAATTTGATGCAGCAACATGTTTCAAACAAGTTGGGACAGGAGCAACAAAAGACCGGGAAAGTTGTGGAATGCTCCAAAAACACCTGTTTGGAATATTCCACAGGTAAACAGGTGATAGTATCCTGACACACTCCTATTCCAACAGACATATGCCGTTTACACATGTCAACTAGTGATGCTCAGGTTTGCTAAGTATGCAGGGACTGTGGTTTTGCCTGTGGAGACCAGATGTTCTCAAATGAAGTGATATTTTAAAAGAAATTAAATGGTGGGTACAGCTGCCTAGTAACAGACAGCTGGGTGTGTTACAGGTAAATGGAAACTGGGTGAATCCACAGCAGAACCATGCATCACTAATGTCAACCCATAACCTGGTTTGGTTGATTAACCAGTTATTAATGGAAGCTGTTTCACCACTGCCATTCAGAAATGTCACTGAAACCCAGGTGTGGCAGCTTTGGAAAAACCTCTAAGACACTTTGTAGAGACTCTGTGTGTGTGTGTGTGTGTGTGTGTGTGTGTGTGTGTGTGTGTGTGTGTGTATACCAACCATTCCATAATCCACTCCGTTGGAAATGGTATGCCGCCTCTGCTCTTCCCGACTACGCCCGTGTCGCCTGGAGCCACCAGTAAATCCTGTCGCTGATTCGCTCTGAGATCTTGGTAAACCTGATTTCCCAACACCTAGACAAATGTGAAACAGACAGACTGAATCAATTCCGAGACAGCACTGTAGTCTGGAATGCACTCAATGTTTACAGCAGTTTTACTGGTTGTGGGATAAGTAAAAATACACACATTTGAAAATGCTCTAAGGATTCAGGTAATTAAAAATGCTCAAATATTTGTTGCGGAATACAACATACTTCAGACCACTATGTACAACTTTAATAGCTAAGATGCAACAGTGTAAAAGAAAGTCTTAAGAGTGTTTTTATTGTCAGCATGCATCATATGTCACACATGTATCACATATTCAGAGGGACACACTAAAACAGTCAAACTGCATTATCTTAAAAAGGTGTGTACCAAATTTGCATTCATGGTATTTAATCCAGGTGACTAAATTCTTCTGGCTCAACAACATCAAAGATTTGCTGCATATGTGCAAAGTAAAGCCGAATCTTCAAAGAAAAAGTTTAAAATTTAAAAATAAGGTGTTGCATTGGATTTTTGCTATTTTTTAAGCCATGCATTCTAAATCAGTGCCTAATCTATAAAATATAAGATTCAATTTTACTGTGCAAAATATCTCCATGTCTGTAGACAGACAGTAACGAAGAAGACCAGAACAACTACGGACAAAACATTCAATTTCACTCAATAATGCATTCAGGTTGCCATCGTATACCACAGGAGGGAGCTGTACTCTGCAAATGTGTCTGCTGTCAACGAGGCAGGATGACTTTTATTACACAGTGAACACTGAACTCAACACAGAGGGATGATAAATGTGGCAAAAACATTTTGATTTAAAATAAGCTTTATAAAAAACTGATTGTTTAATGTGCAAATGATCTTGGTCCCTTGTTTGATCGCCTGACTGAGGATGAGTTCAGTGGAGCTGAAACAAATATGCGAGGCATCTGAGCTAAAAGACACTGTAGAGATAACAGCTCAGAGATCTCAACAATACAAGACAGCCTCCTTGAATTACTTTGAGAAACTAAAGCCAGTCCTTGTCCATTCAGTCTCAGGATTTTCAATACTGGGGTGAGATGGATGAACTGTGAATAACAGCGTAATAAGCAAAGTGTGATCCCATGACAACCGAGCAAACCCCAATCTGCCAAGGAAGATCATGTGATATGATCGAAAGCTCCAAAGTAGCTACTACCTTATGGTGAGATTGTTTTGTCAGCTGCTGTCTCCAAGCTCAAGATAAACTCTGAAGCTCAACTTTAACACGGTTTTCGGTTATTCCAAACACAACATATAAAAATATTTCAGTCTCTGCTCTGCTCCTTTGTGTGCAGAGTTTGGTGTGTTTTTGCTGTGTTTTCGCTGTGTTCTGAATGCTTCCTATCACAGCCGAAAGACATGCAGGTCTGATGAAGTGGAAGCTGCCTCAGTGGTATTTTTCTGTGTTATCTCCCTCACATCAGCAGAGGCATTGTATCGTTATCAGATTTTTAAATGCATACCACTACTGTTTTCCCAAAACTAGGAAAAGTGACAGAGAGAGAGAGAGAGAGAGAGAGTGGTCTGACTTTGTGGTGATGTCCAGGGTGTTGGGGAGGATTTCACCACTGCCGTGATTCAGTGAGCCCTGGCCTGTCTGCTGTAATCTGGCCTAATCCAACAGGGTTTGGCTGCATGTGAGAGATTACAGCACGGTCATTTGGTGGTCTGTCCGTCTACATTATATGCCCAAAAGTATATGGACGCCCGAACAAAGTAAGTTGACATACTATTATATACTTCTGATTTTTGGATGCACCATCAGTGCACAAAGGTTGAATCTTTGGCCATGTAATCTGTCTATGTATCCATCTATCTGAACAAAAACAATGTACAAAGTGCAAGTGGTATATGCAATGAAAGCCCTGAGGGTGCGTTGGAGAGAGTGTCACTCCAGACATATATATATAGCTCCAGACAGGCCTGGCTGTACAGAGATCAGCAAACTCGGACAGAGTCTGGCTGAATGTGTGTGTGTGCATGTGAGAGAGAGAGAGAGCGAGAGAGAGAGAGGGCTTGTGAAAGAACTCTTGTAAGATTGTGACAGGAAGAAGACCACAAGTGAGACTGTATGAGAGCGAGAGCCTGTACGTACAGTATGAACAAGATAATGAGCAGGCAAACTGGGAATTTCTCAGCAGCAGCTCATGCAATCTACATCCATCTCACCGGGGGAAAGAAACTGAACAAATGAACATGCATAAAACTGACCATCACCCTTTCTCCAGTCAGAGGGGCCATGGCTGTGCTCCCTCCACGAGGCAAACCCTAAGGATAGATACATTTCTGCAGGAATTTCTGACACAACCTCTGACCTGACCTGGGGTTAACAATGGCAATTATTCAGTGAGGCACCCTCCATTGCAGCAGTGGCCCTTAAACAGGGCCTGTTTAAAGATGTGACATAACTCTGATACCTGAGAAGTGCTTTGTCGAAGCCCAACAATGACTGTTGTTGACCCCCATTGAGATTCAGGCAAAGACTCCCCTTTTAAAGTTACTACCTTTACCTCTGTAAGGCTCCCACTGGACGACAAATGCATGCACTGCAGACATTGTGCACTTGTCTGTATGACATGGATCACTGCATTCAATTAAATTAGAGTATGAGATCGAAGCTGGCAAGAGTGCAGAGGACATATCAGCTCAGTTATGCATGCAATCAAAAGGCTAGCTCACGGGAATTCAGTCTCAAGTGTTCTGTGGTCTGGTAGGTACCCAGGGACGCAGCAGCTCTACCGCTAACTCATCCTCATGCACATTTTTTGGTGACCAGATAACATTTTTTCTGTTTTGAATTACATATTCTTAAAGTGGGATGTCAGTATTGAAATGCAAATGCAACTGCACAATAATTGCCTGAATCTTTGTTAGACAGTTGTGCCAAAATGCTAATAATCGATTGATCGATATTTCAATCAACAAAAATGATCTGACACACACCAATTTTTCTCGTTGATTAATCATTTAAGTTTTTAAAATGTCAAAACAATCTGTGGTTCAAGCTTCTCAGATGTGATGTTCTATACCACTAAAATGAATATCATTGACTTTTAGACTGTTGGTCTGACATAAACAATTTAAATACCTCATCTTGGGCTTTGGGAAATCATGATGGTTATTTTTCACAATTTCCTGACTTTTTATGGGCTTAACATTCATAGAAAAAATAGATAAAAATCAATAATTCAGCCTTAGTTGAATAAAAAAAACAATAAAGGGGTTGAAAGTAGTGAGGTGCAGGTTTCATGTATCTTGTTTGAGCAGCTGACTGGCAGATGAGAGAAGAGCTAATATGCGGTGTGTATTTGTATCAGTGTGACTGTGTGTCGCTGTTAAATCTGGATTTTGACAGGCAGGGTTTTAACTTATTATCGACGTGAGTCCTCCATGGACTCAGTGAACTGTCCCCAAACACAGACATTATTCACATCTATTTACACGTGGTTTCTGTGGTCCCACTTACTTGGTCCGTGGAGCTGTGGTGACTCCAGAGCAAGCGACTCAATGGACCTGACCCGGCTCTGCTGGGGCTGTGTCGGTTTGGTGACATGGCCCGGGTCGGCCCGATAACACCCGGCACCAGGAGCGACGGAATTCCGCTCCAAACTCCGCCCGGACCTCTCGAAGCCCGCGCTGTACGGGGCCGGTCCACACACGGGGTACCCGGGCCCCTCCTCCTGCCTGGCCCGGCTCTGCAGGGAGGACGAGCGGTGCTGCTGGGTGTTGGTCACGTTGCTCGGCCCCAGCGGACGGACCTTGTTTTCAACCCGTGTCCCGACACTGCATGTGGACAGCGCGGCGGGTTTCTGGGGCTGCTTTGGTGCCTGTTGTGGGTGCACGGCAGCCTGGGCCTTGAAGTGGGAGTTGTTCTCCGGGTTGAGCATGGAGTACCGCAGCCCCGCAACGAACCGCTCAAACGTGAGGCAGCCATGCGGTGGGGTGACCCTCCTGAGGCAGCCCAGCACCCCGCCTGGCAGGTCCCGGGTGTCTGCACCCTGCCAGCGGCTCTCGATCTCCGAGATGTGAACATAGCCCCGTCCACCGTCATCCAAAATGTCAAACAAGGTCCTCAGGCTGTGCAGGAAAGCTTTGGGCAGGCCATCTGTTGAATACTCCGTCTCTTTTGGCTGCATATTGGCAGTTTTAAAGCCCTCCGCTTTGCCCTGAAACACCTCTTTTCTTGGTCCAACTCTGCCGTAAATCGCCGACGTCCCGTTCAGTTTGCAGCCCTGGTCAGTGGCTATCAAAGCCATGAATGTGCTGATAATGTCCACTGACTAATCAATCAAACACACGCCAACACAAGTTGGCTAACTTTATACAAACACGCAGGTGAACATACAGAATAATAATATTAATTCCAGCTTACTGAAGAGCAAAATACATAACCTTCCACGTATTTTAAGCCTGAAATATCCCCTATAGTTTACCGTTTCGAGCGTCTACCTTCCCACCGAAACTCCGCTGTTCTGTGATCCATACTTTCCTTTTTCTGCCGAGGACCGCCCTTCAAACGGCTGTGCGCGAGCGTCCCGGGACCAGCCATTGGCCGCGGTGTGCACGAGCTCGGCGCCCATTGGTGCAGGCCTGAGGTAGGCTCCAGTTTGAGTTGTGCTTTTGTTATTACTAATGCTGAGACGTTATTCATAAAGCCTGGATATTGTCCCCCTCCACATAATCAGAAAGAGCTGCGAAAACTATCATCTTACAGCCCCCCACACAGTCAGAATGGAGAACAGAATCCTTTTGTTTCAACATCATTAAATAATCTCAAACCTTTCACTCTAGGATTAAGTTGCAATGTGAATGGAATATGTTATTTTGATAAGTAAAAAATCACCCATTTATGTTGTTTGTATGTCTCAAAATGTACCATTATTGTTCAGTGAGGGATTTAACCCCTTGTTTGAATAAAACTGAATCAAATGATTAAACTTAACCCATATCCAGGTGTTGTGTGTAATAAACACAGCAATGAAACACAGTATTATAGGCAGTATTTTTATTATTTATTGTGTCCACTTCCTGTATTGCTTATCTGATTGGCTATTCATTGCAACTATATGAGGTATTCTGAGTCGCCTATCCGGTTGCCATTTTCATGGGCATATATGACGGTCGATGCAAAATTGTACATCTTGTGCATTGTTTTAAGCACATCCTTGCTTTTAAGCCTTTAAATATCTTTCATAATCTTAGAATTACAAATAACCTTCATTACTTGCTTTTATGCATTTTACAATAGCTGCTAATTTGTACCAAATTAAAATGAAAGCATTAAACTATTCATTTTTGATTTGATTTCACTTTACACAATAGCTCTAACTCCCAAACTATTCATTTCAATTTAGATTTTATTTGTATCGCACTCTCATACCAAAGTAGTTCAAAGTGCTACACATTACAAAAAAAAGCGAAATAAAACAGCAATAAGGCGCCGATAAACAAGAACATCCATGCATACATGCACATAAATACTCACAAACAAACACAAATACCACAATATTACTACTGTCAAGTGCATCAAATGCAACAATAGCAACAAATTTCAACAAGGTGTTAACTGTGTTTCTTCCTCCCTCAAAAGACCCTTTCAACATGCATCAGCTTTGATTACGTAATGTGATGTATATCAAGGTTTTCTCTCAGTCAGGCTGAAAACTGCATCACTGCACACAACTTGAATCCAACTTTCACAGAGTGCAACCATTTCTGGCACTTCAGGGACACTTCCTCTGTTTCTCCGTCTTTAGCGATGAGTCAGAGAGTCTCTCAGCCCCTGCGCAGACCCATGTTTATCTCTGACCTGCCCAGGCTTGAGTTCATACCCTGCACAAAAGCTTGAGCAGTGATTAATGTTGAAGATACTGTCACACTGTCACAAAAGACTCCCTGTAATTTACTGAGTACCTGATGCATGCAGTTATTTTTCCTGTCAGACCAGATACTGACTCACACATTCCCCTATTATGTTCATCAAATGCACTGTAAATTCATCTTTATGGGAAGAGAGGACACACAATCAATAAATCCCCACACAACAAACATATGTGACAGTCAATCACTCACCAGTTGTTCTTGTTAACACATTAATTTGCAGGGATTGATTGTGGCTCTAGGCTAGAGAGAAGGCCAAACAGATCAAATGTTCAAATGCCCAATAATGTTGTTTCAGAGTAGCTTTTGGAATATAAAAGCTGTAAGCTGGTTTTCTTTGGGGCTTTTGTGGACATGCATTTCAGGCTTGATTGTTATATAACTAAGGAAAGGCAGAAAGTGAAAGACATGGGAGAAAGAAAGACATACACACACACACACACACACGCACACACACACACACACACACACACACACACACACACACGTGTAAAAGTGCTGAATGCCATCCACAACAGCATCAACAGTGTGTTTGAAGCCACTGTGTCGCATTATCCCTAATAAGTTATACGGCCACATCATGAAACTAAGAAACTGGCCCTCGGGTCACGGAGCCATAGCTGAAGTTATTTTCCAAGGGGCTGCAAAACCCAATTCATAATTTGAAGCAGCACTGGTGTCACACAGAAACTGTGGATGTAGAATTCTGTCATTTTATTTATTTACTGTTAGTAATTGGCAACTGACATCTCCCAGGTTTAAAAAATGGTTTGTTCCCTGGAAACAAAACAATACAATGTGCATCAGTGGCATCTATCATGACTCTGAATGCATATTTCCTAATTCCATGTGAGTGAATTAGGGAGGTTTGCCTTTTTTCCAGTAAACGAGTTGGGGTGTTTTTCATCTGCTTCTTCAGAACTTCACAGCATAAAGTACAGACATAAAAAAGTAGAGCAACAAGTTACACAAGGTCTAATTGTTTTTGTCAGTAATTGGCTTGGTTTCCATTCAGTAAATAACTGGCAAGTTGTCCCAGCAATTGAATAACTTATAATGAAGGAACATCAATACAGTCTAAACTTTTCAAAGAAGGAAGCACTTTGAAGGCTATATTTCCGTTGACTACATAATAGGCAAACAATAACGGCAACTCAGACAAAACAAACTGGCTAAAAGATTGCTTTATAACAGTCTATGACTTTTTTCATCCTCACTCTACCTCTTTCAACCTTGCAAATATTAGCAGAAGGTAAGAAAATTAAATCATATTTATCAAATGTTGCATGGATCCATAAAAGAATCACTGAAGCTTTGCTGCAGCTAACAGGAATCACTAATGCCTACTTATTGCACCTATTGCATTTAGGTTTTTGACCACTAGTCATGTTGCTGTGCAAAATACTGTTAAGTGCTTACACAAGAATAGAAGCACCCAGAAGAGTCTCCACCAGGCGCACAGTCAAGATAGCGACAAAGATAACAAAAACAGGGAATTACTGATCTCGTATCGTGCATAACTTTAGTGGATCAGGTACAGAATTGATCTGCAGGTGTTCCACTTCAGGATGAGGCCAAATTTTTCCATGGATGCCAGCTTTTGAGCAAGAGGCCAAAATGTGGCCTGCAACAGACTTAGCTACAAGACACAGTCAATAAAACAGGTTTTTCAAAACCTCACAGACATGAATGTGCACAAAAATATTAGGCTGATGGGTCCAGTAGTATGTGAGATTAGCTGCAGACAGACGTGCAAGCACAGGCAGATACAGCTAAATTCATGATCTGCTCCAGGCTTACACCTGGCAGGGATAATAATAAAACACTCATCACAAATGTTTCAAGCATGCATGATCAATAAATGGCCAGGTAGCCCCCGATGATACCGAAGTACTATTTTCATATCTCCATTCTTGTGAGCACAAACGAAGTGGTAACAATATAAGAAATATATGAAATTGCCCCTTACCCTGGAAGGCGTGCAGCATTTTTGTCCTTGTTCTTGTGTCCCAGCCGACTTGTGGACTTGATGTAGAGGTGTCGGTGCAGCTCATCAATGAGTACGAGGTGGATGTTGAGCTTCTTGCTGTGGAGCTCCAGGCGCAGATCTCCAAGTCCCTCCACCTGCAGCAGGGAGCCTTCCAAGGACTCCACAGCTGACACCTGCACATGACAACATAACAGCCAATCACTGGCTATCCATAGCTGTGCCTTTCAAGTATCAAAGCGTCTGATCTTGCCACTTCTGCAGCCAGACTACCTGTTGTTTCCACTACCAATCGACAGCAGACAGTCGTAAGCCACAGAAATCACACGTACAGAAAAGAGAGGGGGACAACACATGACATAGATATCTGGCCTGGAATTGAACTACAGCAAATGGTGAAAAGTTAAATGCAACTCATTCTGCAGCCAAACTTTCATGAAAAACTGTGAAAAACAATCATAACACATCTGACATCAGAGGGTGGCACATCCATCATTCCCTGACACTGCTACAAAACTCAGCCCTACAAATAAAGGACAATTATGTATAGGAACAAAAATCTCTGTAGAGGACCTCTATATGGTCATATTGAATTCGTATTCGCTATACGAAAACAGGATATTCAATTTATCATCCCACTGGCCTGTACTCAGAGTTCCTCTGTCGGTGAAAAATCCCAAATCATATAAGGTGTCTAATGGATATCCTTCCAGTATATATCAAGAATCCCAATGGTCAAGTTTTTTTTTTCTTCAATCAGAACAAAAGTTGTTCAGTCAAAGCCTTATTTATCCCATCATTCCCTGTTTAGGTTAGGCCATATTCAAGATCCTTCAATTCAAGAATGTCGATTTTCATCTCCAACTCCATGTTTCCTGTGAGATAAACACTGATAACAGTACTTACTAATCAACTGAATAAACTTCAAATTCATTCTTTAATGATTTTCAATTGATCTACAAATATACATGCTATTATGTACAATATATAAAGACTAGATTTCCCTCCAAAAACTGACCTTAAGTCTGCTCATGCCCTCTTCAATCATGCTCATTATTTCTCCAAGTTCTCCCTCCCTCCTTCCCTCTCTCCTCGGTTTTTATTAGCAGGAGCAGCAGCAGTTGTGGCATGTTTTCAATTAATAAGTCATGCCATTAAATACAACGTGCCAGCCTGTATGTGTGCACTTATGTGTATTTATGTGTGTATTTCGAGGGCACTAATGGCAAGATGATAGTGCTCCGAAGAATATTTGCATGGCCGGGGCAGGCCAGGAGGGAGCTGGTAGCAGGGAGGGGGGATGCTGGGCAAGGGGCATGGGTCAAGTGTGTGTTGATGCAAATGAGAGCCACATTAGCGACAAGATGAGCTAATGCGCTGCATGATAAGCCCCTTTTGGCTTAATAGAATAACTTGGCATGTCTGCAAGGCTTGCATGTCCCGTGTGTGTGTGTGTGTGTGTGTGTGTGTGAGTGTGTGTATATATACACACCTCTTAGATGTGTCCATGTGAGATTATATGTGTATGATTGTATGACTGTAAATCATTTAACGCTTATGTGTCTGTGTGTGGAGGGGGAATCTCATTACCATTAGGCTGGGATGACAGAGGAAGGCTGGTTAACATCATTAGGGTGCCAGGCCTGTCAGCATAATGAGCGATATGAAACCTCTAGTGAATTTGTTGGGAGCAAGAGAGATGGTGAGAAGGACAGAGAAGAGAAGAGAAGAGAAGAGAAGGGAAGGGAAGAGAAGAGAGTATGACAGTTTATCACAAAGCTCTGAGCTCCAAGGGGGGCGTCAGTAGTTGCATGTGTATGCACCTGGGTTTTGTGATACTACAGGAACAAGGGAACGAGAGAACATATAGATGAGGAGTGGAGAAGAGAGGAGAAGAGAGGAGAGGAGAGGAGAGGAGAGGAGAGGAGAGGAGAGGAGAGGAGAGGACTTTTTCTGGAACCAAAGTCAGTCTTGTTTTTAACCAACCCCATGGGGTCTAAGACTGCCATTCAATAGCAGACAGAGCATAGTCTGAATTCTAATTGTCAACCCTTAGAGATAGGACTCAAATAAACACACATGCACACACACACACATACACACACACATACACACAATGTTATGGAGAGCAAGACAGCGAAGGAGAGAGAGAGAGGCCTTTATTCCTGGCTGGTCTTCTCTCGCCACACCACAGCAAAATAATAGACAAAGATATAGTCTGTAGCCACAAAACAGTTATAAGTTTTGTTAAAGAAAGAAAGAAAGAGGCAATGAAATCGAGGAGAACAGAGAAAGGAAGCAACAGAAGGTGCATGTGAAAAGCAAGGAGACGTTAATCTGCCAGATGAGCGCTGTAATGAGTGACAGCATGATGGGAATAAACACATCAGGGACTCTAAGAGAAGTGACACCGGCAGCATGATGCTACAGCAGAGAGACACAGTGAGTACAGTCAAAAAAATTCATCCTGTGTCTCTTCCTAAACACTTTCCTTTGACCTGAACATCCTGAGGTCAAGGAAAGATGTGAAGGACAATTCATAAGGACTTGGGAAAAGACAACCCCAGAGCTAAGAGAATCTGGCTGCATGTAAATTAGGATACGTAATTATGGAATAGTGGATGTTGAATGGTGTCGCTTTATATGTTTCTGCTGCAAAGACTTGTGGGTGCTAAAGGAGATAAGAAAGGAAGCACTGAAGCACATTTCCTTAGCATTTAGAGAATTCAACCAGCTCTTATCATGACTTCCACTTAGATTCTTGCCAGTCTTTTCACTCAGTTTGGAAACTTTTTAAGCAAAAAAAGACTATTTCACCATGTCTCTATGTCTTGGCAGTATACAGTACATCAGCAAATGCGATTCTTACAAAATTTCAAATACACATCTAATTGTAATGTAATGATATTTCTCTAAAAATCAAGAGAGAATCATTGGTGGTGACATTATTCCTTTTGGCCAGTTTCAAGTCAAACTGAAGTTTGAGTTCAGATTTTCTTCACACTCACACACTCCATATACATTTAACAAGTTGCTCCAAAAACAAGCCATTTTTAATTCACTTGTTGTTGTTTACTCATTAAAGACAACTTAAAGACAACATACCAACTTTTCTCACGAAGCCCTTAATCAGCTCGCTCAACAGCAACGTGCACTGAACAGGCTGTTTCACCTCTGGGTAACCGGCATGTATGTACTGTAATTCACTTCATCTCAAGCTATTTTTTTTGGCTGCCAACATTCATTTAGTCCATCATATCAAAAGTGCAAAAACCTACAAATAAATCCGGAAGGTTGGTTGTATCATTCAAAAACTAACCAAATATGCTATTTCAAGGGTGTCATTCTGCTATTATATTATCATAACTAACATCCTCTACTTTGGCTTAAGTGTGGGTTATTTAAAGTGGACTTTTCATATATTATTTATTCATGAACTGCATAAATATGTCAGCAGAGCGAAAAGTAGAACGAATGCATCCAACAGCATTTTGATCTGCAGAGGCAAATAAAATGTGCTTTAAAGTGGGCTTTTAACATACCAATGAAACCATCCTGATCAAGTCAAGCGCATTTGAAGTTTGCAAGACAGAGGCAAAGCGTCCAACTGACTTTGAACTTTCCACAACCTTTCAAAACACACTGCACTGACTTAGCACAGGTTGAATGAACTTCCACTTCTCCCCACGCCCACAAAGAGGATTTTTCATGGTCCTCTGGGAGTACCGTCATCTCTCTTTTTTCCTCCTCCTCAGATAACCCCATTCTAGCAAACTAATTATTACCAAAGTCTGAAGGAAGATGTGTGGGAGTGACAGAGGAAGGGAGAGAGGAGAGAAAAGGGAAGGGAAGGAAAGGAACAGAGAGATTGCAGAGCCTGGTCGTTTAGTCCTCAATGCCATCCTCCAGCTCCCCTACTGAGCGTACTGCAAAACACACATCAAAAGAACAAAAGTACACGAGTACATACACACCTGCAGCGCTCTCACTGCACTTAGATGATGTTCGCTTGAAGTAGAAGAGTTGCATGCAATTGACTGTTTAAGGTGAGAAAAGGATTCTTTTAAGGGATGACAGGAGCTGGGACAGCAATCTTAGTAGCAACACTTCATAGACACTGGCGTTTATGTATGTGTGTTATCAAGGATTCCACTGTACTGCCACAGTATTGCCTCATATGCATTTACATATTAATCAAGATGTTTCCCAAAACTTCAAAAACAAGTCCTTTCCACTTCTCACTTTCTTCACTTCGCTTACCATCCACCTAAACAGGGCAAAAAAAGCTTCCGAAGACCGAATCCATCAATCTATTTCTTTTTTCTTTTTCTCTCTGCCTGCTCCACCTCCATCTAACTGAGATGCTGCACAGCTCAAACATACTCAGACATACAGTACAAAGATGCTGCCAGACAACCACATCTCTGGTCATTAGTCTACTCACCAGCATATCTGTAGCATGAAGGTAGTGCTTGCTTGCCATATAGGCCTCCAGCCGCTGAGGCACCTGCTTG
Source organism: Heniochus monoceros (assembly GCA_029783685.1). Lineage (NCBI taxonomy): Eukaryota > Metazoa > Chordata > Actinopteri > Chaetodontiformes > Chaetodontidae > Heniochus > Heniochus monoceros. The sequence goes on along the minus strand of JAPZEA010000015.1, from coordinate 12,926,724 downwards.
ATGCTTTCGATTTCATCCAGCAGCTGGAGGACGTGCTTGTGCTCGATGCCCTCTATCCACAGCTTCCGCAGCTCATCCCTTTTGCAGTGCAGCAGCATCTTACAAGACAGGAGGTTTTCCTTCACCTGCAGGAGAGAGTGAGTTGAAATCCAAACAAGTGAGACACAGCACTCGTCCACGAGGTGCATTTTAGTTCCAGTCGTGCCTAGAAAAAAAAAATTGGATCAAGCCATTCCTACAAATACTGAAAAGACACTTGAAGAAAAAATACAGCTCTAATGAAAGCTGAGGTATAAAAAGTACAAAGCAAATCAGTTCTTATTTCGGACTGTTAAAGAAATGATATTCCCCTATGTTAACTTGAGACACTGATTTCAGGACAGCTACGTTACCTACCATCTATCTTTTCTGCAATAATGGCAAAGCATGGCTGATCCTTACCTATTGTTTAACTAATTATCAATTTCTTAGTGTGAGCATGATTTTAGCAATGCCAAGAATGTGAAACGTTGAATAATCGCTTTAAACTTTTTGAAACACTCAGTTTACAGGTGTTGGAGACATGCTTTCTTTTTCCTGCTTTAGTAAATAAGTGCATTGACACCATTGGAAATTACATTAAAGGTCCTGTGCACCTGCACAGGTTCTGGCAGACTTGACCTGACATTTAAGTTGGTGCACAGGTGTCAGTAATAAAATGAATTACAGCAGAATTACAGTAAATTGCAGTCAGGGCCCCTCAGCTTGCATAATCACTGACATCTTTCAAATCACCTCCAAAAAACGAATCTTTATCAAAATAGCTTTTCATTAATGCTAGCACTTTGTTTTATTTCTGACATATCTGAACTCTTTCATGTTTTTATCGACTATTACTGTTGGGTATTTCATTTTACATTTTACTTTTGTATTATTTTAATTGTCTGATTTTATTTGCCTCTTTGTCGCCCTAAAAGGTTTTAATCCGTATTTAACCATGTGAAGCAATTTGTAGCTTTGTTTTGAAATGTACTGTTTAAATAAAGTTATTATTATGCTATTTTCATCATAGGCATAATTATTATTACTATTATCATCAGCAGCATAAAAATTATTATTATCACTACTACTACTACTACTGCTACTGCTATCATTATTATGATTATCATTATTACTTTGCAGCTTCCATTTCAAGGTCCTGGTATTGTTCACGCTGGCTCACGGTCACACTGTCATGGCTTACTACAAGACTTGAATAGATCAGAGCCACTATTAATATTATTGTAACACCTGCACTTTTCCTACTATAAAAAGTCAAAATGTCTGCCGTGAAAAAGGCCAACCGTGAAAAGAAAATTAATTTCTTAAGTCATCATTTAAACATAGAATAGTGCCAGCACAGCTTGGTGAAAATTCAGTTTTATCCTGTAAAGAAAAAGCACCTGGACACTGTATGTCTTTTTTGATAAATCTGTATTGGAGGGGGGGCAAAGCAGTTGACCTCCCTGCTTTAAATATTTTTGTGTGTGATAGAGAAAATTATGTCCAGGGGGCTAAGGATTCTAACTTCAGCTGACGACTGTTAAGTAGGCAGTTTTCTTCTTGGGTGAACAGGATTTGTGTTAATTAAGTCAGTCTTTCAGTCTCTGAGAATCTAAAAAAAAAAAATTAAAAAAAAGCCTAAAAACTGAGATAAGAACCCCTTTTAATGTATGAAGAGACAAATTAAAATGAACGAAAAATGTGTTTTGTTTTTAATTACACAGCTTAGAGTCACTGCTCTGAAATCCATTAGAAACAATGTAACATGAATTCCAGTAATGGTTTTCACAACCTTCCTCATTCACTTCATCCAGTGTCCATTTTTGAAATACGTCTTTCCTTTGTACCTGTTTGATCTTGTTACGGGAGCTGGTGATGCGCTCGGTGATGCTCTGGTAGGTCCTGATGGCAGTGGTTAGTTCAGCATAATGCTGAACAATCAGCTCATCTAAATCCCTGTCACACGTCTCAAAGGCCTCTTCCAGACGACCCTTCTCTGTCTCCCTGTCCTGCACATCATCACTGCTGGACAGAGTCCTGCATCACAGAGGACGGAAAGCAAAGGTAGAACACAACTCAATAACTAAAAGCATGAGTCAGTGATGGAGTTGAGAGCAAAGATCCTCAGGAAATGGCAATTAAGTTAAATTTGAGATAAGTATGAGCTTATGTAATGCACTTGAAGGCAGCGTAAGGTAGACAACGAAAAACAAGAGCATGACAATGACAGTGCCAGACTTTGTGTGCAAACACACTCCTGCAGTGTAGGCAGTATGGCAACAAAGGAAGAGGCAGGGCTCAGGTTTGCGGCTTGAGGCGATTTACAACCAACAATGATGTTTTAGAAGTATTATTAGAAACAGAAACATCAGCAAAAACTACTGAATCTTCATTTCATAATTTCACACTTGCACTATATCAGGCATAGTGTGACCTCAGCTACGCTTACAGTTCATTCACTGTAAAGCAGACTGTAGCATAATGAGTTTTCAAAGCTAAATTATCTGACTTTCGCCACCCTGTGCAACAATGGTTACATCAGCTGATCCTAAATAATTTGCAAACTATAAAGACACATTTTTAGAGTCAAAAAGTCACACATGGGTGGTGAATTGAGACACATTTCTCCAGCCCTCATCGGGAATGTTACAAAATGGTGGATCCTCAGGAGCTGCTGGAGCACTGCAACAGGAAATGAACTC
>JAPZEA010000015.1:12566950-12577925 GCA_029783685.1 Heniochus monoceros | reverse complement strand
CACACACACACACACACACACACACACACACACACACACACACACACACACACACACACACACACACACAGAGTTCAGAGTTTTCCCAGATTTCCATGTGTGCCTCTATTCACACACTCATATATACTGTACATGCACAAAAAAAGGCAAACGCTAAAGCTCAAAGCACAGGTGCACATGCGAAAACTGTACACATCCTGCCAGGCGGTATGAAATTAGATGTGCAACTTAACAATAGCTCTCAGCAGATTACAAGGAGTTCCTCCAGGAAAGGTAAAAAGACAGAACATATGCTGGTTGACAGCTGCATTGGGTACAAAGAGATGCTGTCTTACCACGAGTGCTCTTGACAGATAAAAAAAAAACCGTAATCTCAATAGGTGCTGTTTATGAAAAAAACTGAGAAGAGAGGCATGTGCGGTAAGTGACTGGTATAAATGGTGCGGGGACAATCTGGGCGCAGACTAGGGGAATTCACATCGCTGCACTCCCTTTCTACTTGCATTAGTGTGGAACACAGCGCAATCAAAGTAATAAACATTCCCTCAAGAGGTTTAGTGTTTTCCTGCCTTTATTCTCAACCTTCAGACTAAACGTAACAAAAGCAGGAAGATGTTAACTCACCTTCTCCTGAGATTCCTTTTTCTTCCTTGCATTCTATTTCTCTCTGCTTTCCATCGTGACTTATGAAGGTTGGCTGTATTAGCTGATAATTACACTAGCAGAGTACGGAGGAAAAACTATACATGAATTTATTTATTAAGTGTTGGGAGGGTTACTTTTCAAATGTAAGACGTTACAGCTTACTAGTTACCCATTTAAAAATGTAACAAGTAAAATAAGTATTAGTAACTTATGACTTATTACTTTTAAGAAATAAAGCTGAAAAGGCCTAAAAACATCAATTTAAACCAGATGATGTGAAGACAGTGTAAACCAGGCAGTATACACCTCACCACAGTACTCATGGAGCCAAATAAAAAGCTAAATTATTCATCTTGAATAATGTTGAATATATTCAACGTTTCCCAAAAATAATATATTCAGATGTAACATCTTTGTAAACTTACAACTTCCAGTAACTGTAATGTAATGTATTATTATTATTTAATTACATAACACCGTTACATGAGACTAGTTACTCCCCAACACTGTTTATTACTTTTATGTATTATTACACTGATTTTCATGTAGTTAGGCTTCTGTTAATATCTATAAACCTGATCTCAGACGAATGAGCTGATGACTAATTAGGTCCATATGTCACTGCTTTGAATGTGCTTCATTCCTTGTTATTTTTAATGTGTTTCAGTCAACATCAACAAGTGATTTCTCCTGTTTCCTCACAGGTGCCAGGCTACCGCCAAGAGCAAGTGGAGAAGGGGCTGAAGCTCTTTGGCCAGCTCATTAACAACAAGGTCTACCTGCTGTGTTTTATTCGCACTCTGGAGGCCCAGCGTGGTTTCTCCATGAGGGACCGTGGCAACGTGGCCTCACTTATCATGACGGTGCTGCAGAGCAAGTTGGAGTACGCCACCGATGTCCTGAAGCACCTGCTGTCTGACCTCATAGACCGCAACCTTGAGAGCAAGAACCACCCCAAGCTACTGCTCCGCAGGTGAGAAGCAGGCGCAAAAGGGAAATACAGAGTTTAACTTCACTCCTATCACTGTCTAACAAGCGCCCAGAGTTACACAGCTGGAAGTGACCATTTTTCATGTCCAAAGCAATGTAACCAAGAAGGAACAGTCAAACCCGATTTCTATCCTTCTTTTCCCTCTGACAAGAAGTCAAAGGCTCTATGCTAAATATTCAAGCACTGAACACACATCCAACTTCTCTAAACTTATGTTGTGCTTGGTTAGAGATACAGCATATGCTTCTAAGTGTTTTCCTGTCTGTGACATGTTTGGATTAACTCCTCTGACCTTGAATTGCTGGCTCTCTCTCAGAGACACCAGAGTGCATTGCCATGCACATCATTAGCAAAATAATAATGATTAATTAGCAGAGAATCCAATTTCAAATAGCTCAAGAGGGGAAAAAAAGCGCTCATTTATGAAAAAAAAGGGAGAAAGTGAGACTGTGAAAGCTTGCACTCAAGCACAATCACAATCACTCCCTTGGATTTGTAGTCAAAGCCGTAATGGCATACACTTGAACACAGCACTGTATATGATTATGCTTCCTGCCTGCGGTGTTTGGTAAATGTGATGATTATGGTTACGGCTTCCTCACAGCTGTTGTGTATGTGTCTGTGCGTGTCTCTACATGTATGCACACAGTATTGTATGATTTTTTTGCTAGGGGGGGTTGTCAGTGAAGTCTTGACACTCCCAGATGACTTGACAGGCATGTCACAAATTAATTTGTCCGTCTAATTTCAATTATTCTTCTAATTCTGATTCCCCTCTGGCTAGAAGCTCATCCCTGCCTGTAAAGATACACACAAATAGGATCAGCATTATACTGTGTTTACTGCAGAGGGGACTGAAATGAACGCCGCTAGTCGAACCGTCCGCAAGACAGTGGGCATATTCACCTCATGAAAGCCTGTTTAGAATCTACTTGGCGATGCAGAGAGAGAGATTAATGATGTCTGGGCGGGAGGCATGATTAATTGCAGCCAGAGCTCACTGAGCATGGTGCAGTCACTAAACAATGGAGTTAACCGCTGATCCTGGCAGTAGATACAACTTAAGAGACGGCATGTACAGCAGGGACGGGGAGAGGGAGTCAAGGACAATGAAGACACTTAAAGCTGTGTCACCAAGTGAGGAAAGCTGACTACTGGGCCATGGAGGCACGTCGTGAGATCAGCTCTTTGGTCGCTTAGTTTACGTGTCACCAGCACCTTGTGTGTACTATACCGAGATGTGTTTGATTTATGTCCGAATTTGATTGTGAGCTTGAAATGTGCTACAAAGACTAACCAACAGCTGTTCTTCAAGCACAGTCCAAACACAGCACAGTGTCTTGTATCACACTCTGTTTCCACGTCCATTCTCTTCCTTGTCATCAAGGGAGAGGGAGGAAGAAAACCTGGGGAAAACGCCATATCATGTTCAGCCAGCACTGGAGGGAGAGCACATGTTTACAACAAATGCACGCCCAGATTGATTGCCCATTTGTCATACACACGATTGCGATGGGCACTGACCAGACTGTCCTCATCTCATTCTTCCTCCTCGGATGCGCTCATTAGTCCTTCAACATCCCAGCATGCATTTCAGATGTGATGAGGCAGTGTGAGCAAGCTACGCCACCCCATAGTGTGGGCTGACTGGCGTGTCCTTGGATAGCGGCTGAAAATAGCCCAGATACACAGGCATAAGGCTGTGAGGATGAGGCTTAATATTGTCTAGGAAAGATAGCACCCCTCCCTCTCTTCTTCTCTCCCTTTAATTTGTTCTGTCTGTTCTCCCTTTCTTTCTTTCACCATGTTTACTCATTTTGAGTGTTATTCTCCCTCGCTACCTGCCTCTGTCTGCTCGCTCTCCACTGCTCTCGCCTCTATTTGTCTTCAGTTCTGATGCTTGCGCCGCTTGTGTCGCACCGTCACTATCTTTATCTCTCTCTTCCTCTCTAATACTCGCTCTCTCAATCTATATTCCCAGCTCTTCCTCCCCTCCTCTCCCCCCCCTCCCCTGTTTTCTTGATTGCTAAATCAATGCTCAAAGTGCGTGAGCAGGGTGTCTCTGGCACAGCATCTGAGCACGGCTACCCACTGCCTCCTCTTCCAAGAAATCTGTGTGTGTGTACACGTGTGTGTGTCTTTTTCCTCTCTCTCCCCACACAAACACACATCCTTCCATCTGTCCCATCTCAACCTGTGCTGAAGCACAACCACCAGGCAAGCTAACTAACGAGAGCCTTCCACAACCATCTGTCGCAGTCCTTGCTGCATTCCCCTCCTTTAACTCCTCTCTTCCCTCCATTGCTCCATCACTTCATTTCCTTTCATTTGCTTCGACTTTCTACTTTTCTGTTGCATTTCCTCGCTCTTACCTCTTTTTTCTTTTGTATGAATTTCTCTGACCTTCGGTTACATTACTTTCATCACCATCACTTCATTTCCTTTCATTTACTCCCTCTTCCTTCATCTCCTCTTTTTTTTAACTTTAATTTCTTTTTACCTTTTTTACATCCACTTCCTCCATTTTCCTTCACTTCCTTCCTCTGTCACTGTTTTTTCTTCACCACTTTTCCATCACTTTCATTTCCATCACTTAATTTCCTTTCATTTCCTTTCTCTTTTGTTACAGCTCTTCCTTTCCTTCACCTCCTCTTTCTTTCTTTCTCTTCCCCTTCCCTTTTTATTCTCACATTTAATTTCTTTTGCCTCTGTTCTATTACTTTCATTGCATCACTTCATTTCCTTCAGTTTCCTGTTTTCTTCATTTACTTTCATGTTAATCCTCTTTTCTGCTGCAGCTCCTCCTTTTTTAACCTCATCTTTCTTTCTTTCAACTCCCCTCCTCTTTTTATTCTATGATTTAATTTCTGTGACCTCTCTTCCATTACTTAGATTTTCAACACTTCATTTCCTTTCATTTATTTCCTCTTTTGTTACATCTCTTCCTTTCCTTCACCTCATCTTTCTTTCTCTTTACTCCAATTTCCTTTTTTTCTCATATTTAATTTCTTTTACCTCTGTTCCATTACTTTCAGTGCATCACTTCGATTTCTTTAATTTCCTGTATTCTTCATTTACTTTCATGTTTGTCCTCTTTCCTGTCACACCTCTTCATTTTTCTTCCCTCTCCTTTTTCTTCCCTAATTTAATAGTTCTTATTTCTGTTCTTTCACTCTCACTTCTTTTCCTTTGCTTCACCTCCTCGCCTTTCGCTCTAACCTCCCTCTCCTCCTCTCTGCAGTCACATGTGTATGGTGATGCGAGGCGTTCAGAAGATGAACAGTAAAACCGTCACCAGCACCATGTTGGGAGTTTTCAGGGAAGATCCAAAAACCCGCGACGAGTTTCTGACGCTGATCAGGAGCTGAGGAGGACGAAGCTCCTCCTCTTCCTCCTCCTGTTGCCTGGGGTTACCTCCACCTGTGTGTGTGTGCGTGTTGGTGCTTTATGTTGGCCAGGGGCTTGAGCTGGGGCAGAATAGAGTTCAGTAAAAGGGGATTTATCCCTGTTATAGAAAAAATAGGAGATGGAAAGACGGAGAATCAGCAGGTATAATTGAAAACTGAGCCACCACAGATTCAGAGGGACCGCTCTACCTCATAGTGCATCTCCAAACAACACACTGACACACACACTCACTCACACACGCCCGGTAGGATCCTCAAGACGTGAGAAATAACCCGAAAAGGCGATAATGTATTTCCTTTCCTGGAGGAGGATCAGGGAGGGGGAGGTCAGCACGGGGCTCCACGGAGGCCGTGCATCGTGCCGGTTTTGGCATCATCAGTGGGCCCTCGCAGTCGGCTGGAGCGCCTTCATCCTGCCTTCAACAGGGTGCTTAGTATTCAGTTATGTTTTTAGGTCATATTGGCTTGTTGCGCTTGCTGTTTAGTGGCTGCGCTGCTGTTCCTAATGAGCTTTTTTTTTGTTGTTGTTGTTGTTGGTGTGAGTGTGCGCGTTCGCACTGCATGTGTGTTCCCGCTGTTCCGAGCCGTTTCCCAACAGTCGAGCTCCACATGAATAACACAGCAGCCCTCACACTGCTGCTGATCACATTACTGTCTGAAAGATGGCTGGAATGACAGAAAGAGAGACCGGGACGCACCATTTGTGATGGCCTACTTTGTGCGGACAGCTTTTCATTTCGCACAGCAGCGTTTCGGAGGCGACGAGAAATTGCTCGCACCAATCTGCTTAAACGCAGGCGCGCAGACGGAAGGACACACATTTCTTCTGTGATGCAAACTCCGATGATCAAACCAGCTTATTAATGAGGGCTTATGTATGTTAGGAAGTCTGGTGGAAGAGCACGCATGGATGTGCACATGTGTAAGGGTGCAGTGTGTGTGTGGTAGTATGAAAGAGTAATGCAGAGATGGATGAATAAATAAAAGATCTGGGAAACCCATCAGCATCTAGCACTAGGTTGTCATGGCAATGCGGACAGCACAGCACTGTGTGTGTGTGTGTGTGTGTGTGTGTGTGTGTGTGTGTGTGAGAGAGAGAGATGGAGATCATATCACTGCAATGTTTTAGCTTGTATGTAACTTTGTCTCAGCCCAGGCCTCCTTTAACACTAACAAAGAGCAGCTACGTTTCCTCCGTCTCTGCTGCTCACAGCGCCGTCTGAATGCGCTTCAAAGCAAAGAGGGAGAATATCAAATAACAGTTCTGCACACATGAACAAACAAACTGAGTGGAGTGATTTGTTCGGCATCGCAGGGGTTAATATTTGCATATTTAAGGCTCTTTTTACACGCTGATTTTATTGGGGAAGTACTGAATAGTTTATGTTCTTGCAAAAGGTTTGTTTTAAGGCTACTTCTTGCGCCCATCTTTATGTGTGTGTGTTTGTGTCTGTGAGTGTAAGAGATGCTTTTACAGCAGTAGTGTATAATGGATATAGCCTGATGCTTAACTGCATCCCCGTAGGGACCTGAAAACTGCAGCCTCTTCTCTCCGGCTCTGCAGCACGTGCCTCTGCTTTGTCTACAAAAATGAGCCTGTATGCATGGGAGTAGCTGTGTGTGTGTTTGTGTGTGTGTGTGTGTGTGTGTGAGAGAGAGAGATAGTGTGCAAAGGTGTGTAGATAAGTGCAGTGTGCAGAAAAAGAGTTCCAGCAACCTAGTTTTACGGCAGAGTGGTGATTGAAGGTTGATGGTGAAGAAAAGTGCCGGGTGAATTTAAAGTGCATGCGCAGAGTTTAATGAAAGCAACTTCAAAAACGGCACAAACGTGCGCTGCAGTGTGTGTGTGTGTGTGTGAGAGAGAGAGAGAGAGAGAGACGGAGAAGTCGAGGACGGTGGGATTCTCTCGGCGAATAGGCTCTTACTAGAAACTCTACCTGGTTACTAGGCAACAGAATAGCACTGCTGCACATTGGAGGATCGGGGAGGGGGGTGGGGGGGTGTCGATGTACAGCGTGTGTGTGAGAGTGTCCGTGTTTGAGTGCTGAGTCAATAACTGTATGGCTTGTGATCATTTTATAGAGCGAGTGTGTGTGCTGGTTGAGACAGAACGAGGTGGGGTGGGAAAGAAAGGGTAAATTAAGTCCACGGGTGTATTTCTGTGTGTGTGTGTGTGAGCCTCAGATGCATCATGAAGACTCTATGTGCCGGTGTTTTTAACTTCGGTGTCATACAGCGAAGGTAACATTCAAAGAGATATTGCAAGAGCTTTGGCAGCAGCTAAAAAGGCAGTGAGGTATTTGCTGCGTGGCAGAGGAGCTGTTGGATCTGCAGAGCCTTCAAAGCGTCTGGCCGGCTGAGGCTGAACTCTGCCTCACTTTGAAATAGTTGCTGTTGGAGATAGTGCCGGAGCGATGCAGCACCCGCCCGACGTCATAGAAACAAAGAAAAGGAGAGAGCGAGAGGGAGTGAAGGAAAAACAAACACAGGCTAAGATGACCTAGCGTTCGTGCTCGGCGCTGTATTGCTGCTCATATCTGGTGTTTTTGGGCGACTTCCCACACCGAACTGAACTGACAGTGAACTCACAAAGAGACGCGCAGAGTAAGAGGAGACGTCGCGTCTGTCTGCTTTGACACTTGATTGAATTTAAGCATCTGACCGAATGCATGCCAAGTTTATTTTGTTTTGTTTTTTTTATTTTCTTTCACTCCAGTCTCTCTCGCTGTTGAATTATCCTAAGACTGATGTAAGTCGTGGCTTGAAATGCAACGTGCACGTTCGAGCAATAGCTGTCCTGCCTCTATAAACATTTTACACTGCGCATTAGTTACAGAAAAAATGATACTTCGCAGCTGCAGTGTGACTCACCCGAGGAGAGTTTATGAGGGTATGATATTAAAATCTGTCACTCTATATATCCTGTCGTCACAGCGTCAGTGTCAAAGTGCTGCACACTGACAACAATATTAATCAGACTGTCAAAATGTCAAAAAAAAGTATCATTTTCGTCACATCTAAATACTATTTAGCTTCAATTAAATAACTATTATTATAGATAAATATAGATATTCAGAGGGGGACATGTTTCAGTTATTCTGCCATAGTCTTTATCCGAATGGTGGACTTCTCACTGTTAGTCATTGTACAGGAACAGTGAAATGTAGTGTAGTGACCTTCCTGTTAACATAATGTTAACATCGAGCGCAGCCAACCTACAGCAAAGCGAGGGAGTCAGGCAGTTTCTAAAAGTCAACCCCAAAGAGCACAAAAGAGAGAATTCCACGCAGAGGGAAAATTTATATTAAGACATTTTTTGGGATTTATTATCTCCGCCAGGCGAAAGCCTCAAGGGAAGGGAAGCTCAGGACACACTTTTTACTTCATTTTTCCGAAATTACGCACATTTTTCAAAAGCTCGCTGTTATGTATTTTGTTTTTAAATGCAGCCTTTATTTTACTTGCAATGAGAGAACGTTTATTTGTTGTTAGAGAACGTATTATTTCCCTCCAGTTCAATGTGGAAACTGACTATAAATGTTGAAGTATCACTGAGTTTTCCAGCCTCTATGCGATTTGACAGTCAGTTCGTGACTACATACAGACTTTGATACAACCACAAGGCAGCTGCGGTAAAATGGTACTGAATCATAACGAAAGTGACACATTACGATGTTCTAGACCTTCGCTTGATTGAATTTTCTTTAAGTGGATCTCTTTGAATTTTGATTGAATACCTCTGCGCTGAGGACAACGGACACACCTGGTGGAGATCTGCCATCTGCCTGTTGCACTCTTCTAGTTTTAGACTGATATCATTCACATATTTAGCGTCTGATGTCACTAAACGATGCAGGTGGAAGCTTTCTGCTTCAGATTAGTCTGAAATCACTCCCTCATGAACTCATTCGCTATTCTGTGTATAATAAACACTCAGTAGTTTGATCGTTCACATCAAGGACATTTATGAATCATTGACAACTGCAGTGTTGCATGACATTTTCTAGCTGTTTCCACAACCTGCCTCATTAGGAAAGGATGCGGGCGTTTTCCAAGACAGCCCCACAGCTGTGGAACTCCCTGCCTGAGGTGTGTGGATTTTTGAGGTCATTATCTATACAATTACATAAACAGCCACATAAATGGTGCACAGTAAATACAGAACGCTATACAGTAACAGGGAGTGATTCTGGACTTTTCCTGTAAGATTTAACAGGCAACATTTTCAAGGCCAACAGAGCCACTAAGAGAAAATGAGCAAAAATTTCCCACAAGTACCTGACACCAGATACTTTCTGGTATCCATATTAGTATATAGTATAAAATAACACTTTTTCTAATATCTCCTCAGGTGCTGCACAGTATACAAATACAAACATGGAAATGCGTTTGTTCGACATATTCTGCTCTGTTGGTATTGGAAGAAAAAGACATCATCACCATCACTATTTCAGACACGACCATACAGAGCATTTGGCTGCAGCTGAAGCTTACATGCCAGTGGATGCTCACATACCACTGATAGTGGTACTTTGGCCTCAGGATTACACGAGCATCCTTCTGGCATCCAGTGCATCAGTGAAAGTGGAGTCTGAGCCCGGAGTGCTTGGGCCCCGTTAGGGACTGGGACCCCGGGGCAGCTGTCTGCTTTGCCTTGTAGTTTCATTTTGGTTTAGAAATTGAACACCATACAGGCAAAACTCATTACATTAGTATAATATGTGTTGTGTTGTGTCAAATTAATATGAAATAATAGCCCACACATCAGATATCCAGTAGTTTCGTCTTTATGTTAGCGCTCAGTGACCCAGGGGCCTGGTGTCTTTTCGAGGACTAAAGGACACAAGAAGAGTTGAATATCTTTGAAATTCCATTCAATGAGGACTTGGAGTATCGCCAGAAATATTTAGCCACTTTGGATTCGATTTTTTTTCCCAAGGATGTCCTTACAGCGAGATAGAAACTTATCTTCTTGAGTAAACAGTAGAAACTGGTTTGAGGTTCATCTCAGTCATGGACTCATTTAGAAGAATGACAACAACCGTCCTGACCCTCGTCTGCCTGAATGTCCTCAATAATTTCATAAACAAACATTAACTGAAGCAGAACTAACTGAAGTTATTCACTGGAATAGATTCAGGAAATGTCTTCCCTGCAGTGTGTGTGTGTGTCATAAGTAGCTTCTTCTTTGCAGACTTAGGTTGATTATTTTGACTTTATTTTGTTGGTTAAATGGAGTAGGTTTTCTTTTGATTAAGACACACAAAGCAGAAAACTTTAGGTTTACACTTAATTGTTTCTTCTGTCCTCACTCACACTCCTCTCCTCTTTATTCCTAATGGATTTTACTATACTTATATATGAGTGTGTTAGAGATGTAGAGGCAGGGGAAAAAACACAGATAGAGCAGGAAGGGATTCAGTCATTTCCCAAACCTCTAATAACTCCCTGAGGTGGACTGTGGCAAGAAAAGTGCACTGTCTGCCTCCACAGCAGAATGAATAATGGAAGGGTTTGTATTTGTGTGTGTGTGTGTGTGTGTGTGTCTGCAACCCACCACACAATGATGATAATTGACCAATTAGGTGGCGGGGAGAAGCCTGAACACCTGGGGTCCATCCAGAAAGGTGAGACATCACAGAATAATCAGACAGAAACAGGACGAACATCCAATCAGCAGTGTTTTTCTTTTTGTCAGGCCATCAATAACGTCACCCATTATCACACATTTTAAATGAGAAAAGTGACGTTTCACTGGTTGTAACATGAACTGCGATGCAAGGAAAGGAGAAAGGTTTAGATTGGTCTGGAGTAATATAAATTACAAAAGCAGGATTTCTGCTGCTTTTGTTGCTGGATTAGTTTGAACTGGTTAAGAGCTCTGATACAAGCTCACCCCAACAGCAGACAAAGCCAGTACTATCAGTAATAG
>JAPZEA010000015.1:12492641-12503914 GCA_029783685.1 Heniochus monoceros | reverse complement strand
ACAGACAGATATACCATGTGTCTGTTTTACCTCCATTTGTGGTGGCTCAAGCTTCATCAGAAACATTTTAAAATAGCTAACGTTAAATAAGGGGCATTAGCATTATCGAGCGAGTAGCTATATAAGGAAAGTTGGCTTTATCAAGCATTAGCTTTGAAATTGCTAACGTTTTATCAGGGGCTTTAGCTTTATAAGCATTAGTTTTCAAATAGCTTTATCAGGGGCCCGAAACAGAGAGGAAACAGACAAAAGGCACTTCTGTTTGCTTCTCCGCCGTTTTTCAAATGCTTACCCCAGGGCGTCGTTTCCTGTAATTCATCATGTGAGCTACGCAAAACGCAACATCGGCTGTGTTACTGCCCCGACCTTCAGAAACGTTGCCACAGTGTGTTCCGTGCATCATAACATACCCCCAACTACTCAATGATTACATTTTTTGCCAATTAATTTTATAATTGATTTGAGTCTATTTAATCAATTAGTTGTTGCAGCCCTGATGCATTCAGTTTGCAATACAACTACAGAACATGGAATACGAGGGCATTTGTTGCTGTACTTCAATGTTATGAATGACCCTTGATTTTAAAAAGCCATTTTCTTTTAATTATTGGGAAGGTTACAATGAAAATGAGAAACCAGCTAACCTGAACATGTATAAAACTGAATAATGTCAAAATGAAATGCCAATTCAGGCATATTATGAGGCTGAAGGACTACAACTGTAAAATGGTCCAAATTATATGATAAGCCTTTCTCATTGTGCGTCAACTGGCTTCATCAAGACAATCACTTCTTACTCAGTCCTGAACGAGGGCCAGGAGCCTAACACTGAGGAGGAGAGTCCTTCAATTGATCTTTCCCCTCAGAGCTACCATTACTTTTCAAGGTTGCATGCCACCTACTTGTGGCCTGACTATTGATTTAAAATGCATCTGGAGCTTGAACAGTACTGCACATGACTTTTGACTTTTGCTGTCTGCAGAAGCTCAATTTGAATAACTCTGAGGCTGTTGTACTAAAACTCAAAAGAAAAATAGTGTAGTTGCAAATCATGTTACACATGTTATGTCTGAATTTCATGACAAATTTTAACATCAGACTGTCCCAGCATAGATAACAGATCAATAGAGGGCATCAATACAGCACCATCAGCCGGTGGAAGTTACGGGAAAGGCACATTCAGTGTCATATTGACCTCACGGTAACGCAGCGTGACTGCAATCGTTAACAAGCTCTACAGAAAAGGAATTCAGTGTGAGCTCTAATTTTAAAAACGGACAGCAACATGACAGTGGTGTGGGTGTGTACAAGTGCAAGAAGTGTGTGTGTAGGGGGTTACGTATTTAACAAATCTGCCCTCATCTATGACCAGTTTGCACCAATGGGGCTAATTAAAGGAATGATTGGACTTTGATCAAAGGAGATTAGACCATGTATCAGCTACAGTGAACTATGAGAGATGGTGAAAGGCCTAATTGCTGTGTCGAAGAAGTGGAAGAATGGTGAAGCTCAAAGCATGTTGTGGGAGGAAAGGAGAAAAGGTTGTTATTTAAAGTATAAGTTTATATCTATTATCAAGCATACATTTGGAGAATTATTCCCTCTTGGCTTGAGAATGCATTAGTTCTAAACTGCTTTGTAGTATGTGCTCATTAAATTTAGATTATAAGAATACTCACCTTTAATAGTCAATTTCTTTTCTCTGCAAGGATTAATGTCATGCATGATTTTAAAATCCAACCATAATATCATGGTTACCATTTATTATTGAATCCAAATAACTAAATTAAGCAGAATGATAAAAGATTTAGTGGCATGGCTTAAATATGAAAGAGCAGAGAGGTTTAGGTCTAATTTTTTCTGGCTTGATGTATTCCCAGTGCTTTGATTTTGATTTGTAAAGATATTTGATATTTCTTATAAAGGGCTTTCAAACATATCATGGTAAAGAAAATGACTACAATTTAAAGTTGTAATTCTGCAAAGTTTAGCTTTCTCCTTCATTGTATTTCACATAGCTGACAGTCATCTCACGCTGGTTTATCTTCTGGCCTTTCAGGGTTGTGAATGATGGGAAACAGATTTTCTCAACACGACTGAAAAGGAGCGCTACTGTGCATGGCGGTGATTCACTGCTTTACTTTAGAAAGAAGAACTGAAATTCAGACAAAAAGTGGAGCCATATGAAATGGAAACAATTAGTCAATTTGTAAATATACAGAAAACGTAATTACTTCAATAAGTTTTTTGAGCAAACATGCCAAACATTCACTTGCTCCAGCTGCTCAGATATGAGGATTCACTGCTGTTCTTTGTCATATATGATAAGTAAATTATTTTAGATTTTAGAATTCATTCACAAGTAGTTCACAGTGTTTCTAATCTGCAGGTCAACACATAAAGAACTACTTTCAAAATGTACAAGTTGAAAGCCTGGAAATGCCTTTCTGATGCAACTTTGCAAGTGCTGCCGTCTCACTGACAATGATGGATTACTGCTCCTTTGCAACCCGCTTTCTGTGCCATTTGAAAATTAATTATAATTAAGTCTAAGAGGTATGGAAAGATTTTTATTTTTAAAATCATGGAGCTTGCATGTACAAAATTTACAAAGCAATGGATACTGGCGGAATTTAACTTTGTGCATTTACTGCAAGTACTGTTTGAGTTACTTATACTTCACTTGAATATTTCCATTTTCTGCAACTTTATACTTCTACTCCAATACATCTCAGAGACTAATATTGTACTTTTTACTCCACTACATTTGTCTGACAGCTTTAGTTACTTTTCAGGTTACAGATCATAATTCATACCCGTCCCGTCCAGTGACAAGCACGCATCTCCAAATTTGGTGATTCTGAATCTGACTGTTTCTGATAAACTGATGGATTGAGGGTTCCTTTATGGGTTGAGAAATTATTCTTAAGATAAATAAGATATTTTAAACCCTCTTGGATTAGCTGGAAAATGCATCATCACAAAGCTGAAAACAGGCTGTTTTTCTGAGCTCATGAAAAGTTGACTTGTTAGAGATACGTGGTTCTCACAGGACAGCGAGGCTACAAACATATGATGCATTGCTGTAGATTAGAGCCAACAGTAAAGTAGTTAAAATGAGCTCAACCTTAAACATCCACAGCAGTAAAATGTAACATACACATTAATGCAGCAGTAATATTAATCCAAACACATCAGATATAATAAAACACTGACAGGGAGCATTTTACTACACTTTGAGTAATTGTACTTTTTATGCTTTGATAAATTTTGCTGATATCTTTACTTTTACTTGAGTACAGTTTTGAATGCAGGACTTTTACCTATAGTGGAGTATTTTCACTGTGTGGTATTACTACTCCTACTGAAGGATCTGAATACATTGTCCACCACTGGCCATGGAAGATGTTTGAAAATCACCCTTGAATTTTCTTTTAAGCAAAAAAAATGCAGTGCAGACTTCACAAAACACTGTGTGGTTAAATAATTATGCTATGTGTCTCCTTTTTACAAGAGGTTGTCTTTGTGTGCGTCTGTGTAGGAGCTATCATTTCTTATCCCAGCACAGACACTCCGTCTCCTATCTGATGAGGATATTAAAGTCCTCTATTATTCCACCCCCCTTTTATGAACATGTCCCCGTTAGAATTAATTACCCCTTGCAATCAGGGGCCCCTCCAGGGTCGTGGCCCTTTATCAGAGCGGCTGAGTGCTTGGATGGAGGGATTGAAGGAGGGGGGTTGCTTAACAGAGGGCTGGTTGTGGGTGGCGGTTGACGTGGCCGGTCAGTTCATCCATTTACACTACATTAGTCTCTGTTGTCGATTTGGGGTGTCAGCACTTTCGCCAGACTATCACCGTGTGGTTACCTGCTCTGAAGACAGGATCTGAGGCGGAGAGGGGTCTGTTGGACTTGTGAGACGAAGTCCATGTTTCACCAAATAGAGACTGATGGACAAGGTGTGACACTGAGACCCAGCCACTTAACAGGCACTAATGGCTGTACCAGATTACCTGTCGAAGCCAACGCGTTGCCATCAAAATCACCACCTCAAATTGATAGCGTCGGCAGTGCCACAGAAAAACAGCTCGGATCAGCCCGCTCTCAACCTCCAATCTGATGGCCTCCCTCCTCCATTAGAAACGCCATTTTCCCACCGGTGGGTTTCAAATTGAGTTTGGGCATGCTTAATATTCCACTGCTTTGATACCTATGGGCAGCGTGTGGGTGGTGTGTGACATTATTCATCATTTAAGTACAGAATATTAGATTGTGTCACTCATTCCAACTTCATAATGCCACACGGTGCGACAGCGGGTCATAAATCTGGAGACAGAACACCGGTAATTTATCACAAACAAGAGTGAGACAGCCGAGTTCTTCACAAAGTTGGAAAGATTGAAGCCATTTAGAATTGGAAGATGGGATGTTTTTTCAAGCGGAGGGATAAGTGCATTGGCTCCATCGCCGCAAGATATTCTCAGCTTGGAGTGCTGTGACGCAATTTAAGAACTGTGAAATCAACTTTCAAGCACACGGAGCCTCGAGGCATTGTTAGAGGTACCCCCTACTAAAGGAATCACACCTAAGTGCTGTAATATTGTGGATCTGTTTCTCGCCATCAGTGCACATACATCACAGCCTTCTCTCGTGTGAAATGCTTTAGGTTCTTAGAAGAATATAGGAAAAAATAAAAAGGAGGCTGGTGACTTTTCAGCAACAAAAGTCTATTTCAATACAGGGTTTCAAGAAGTCCTGGACGTTTCCTCTTTGATAACTGATCCAATTGCTAACATCTATAGAGTCTGATTTAGAGTCAAGGCTCAATGGCTCAAATCTCAGAGGAAGTAAAATCCACAGGTGCTCAACAGCATGTCATAACAGCCACTTAGGAAGGAGGTAATTGAACATAAAATGGTAGTTCACCGCTCATTCATTCAGTGATAAGGAGTTTTGTGAGAAGTACTACGCTACTAAATTGTTGACTCTATTCACTTCAATCAAGCTCAGTGTTCAGTCATTATACCTTATGCAAACACTGAATGTTATATTAGCTATGAGGTTTTGGAACAGGGCCAATGACTCAGCTCCCAAATGATGACGAGCAGGCGGCAACAGGTGTAATTTGTGGCTCAGTAAAAATGCAGTACGGAAGGAACACAGCAGATACTTAGTGGAAATACTTACTGTTAGGCTACAGTCTATTATTCTAATGGTATTCAGTGTTTATCTCTGTCACCTTGTCCATCCATTCAGTGATTCATGCATGCTTATTATCAACCTAAAATATGTAAGGCATACATATAAGACTGTTTGTTTATATTATGTGTTTAGTTTCAAAAAGCTGTTTTTTTAAATGTTATTATCAGTATCAGCCTAGAAATCTCCAATATTGTTTAGGCTATAACATGAGCTTTACCTCTATATATATCATTTTATTGGTACTTTGTCTCTGTTATGAATTGTGACTTATTTTAATAATTCCTTCATGAAAAAGGTTGTAAATAATGTTTACTTTACCAGTATAGTTTATCTGCATTATATAACTAAATCGGATCTATACTCTGTCATGTATTGAATAGTTTTAAACACATACAAAAATACTCTAACTGTACAGTATTAAAATATCCTCACCATTCTAACACAGTCTGCGAACCCCCAACTTATTTCATGTGTTTTGCTCCTTTGTTAAATCTTGTTAAAATGAGAGTGGATATGGTACATTTTTTAATAATATTTTCTGTCAAAGCAGTGAGAAAGCTGAGAGGAAAACGAGGCGTTAGAAACACAAAAGAGAAAGTTTTGGTCTCCAGGGTGAGATGTGGTTCAAAAGGTCGAGCCACACAGAAATCACAAAAGAAAGATCTTTAACCACCTCTGGGAGAAGTTCCTCATTTTCTCATTTTGAACAAAGCAGGGAGAGGATTACATGTGCACCACATGCATAACATGTGAGTGTGAGGTTGCAGTGTCGCTGCTGAACACACAAAATTACACATTTGCGCTTAAAGAGCCCAATTTACACCAGCAGAAAACTAAGTGCTTCTTTGTGCACATACATGAATGTGTGTGAAACATAACGCTCCGCTCAGCACAACAACAGGGTGGCTGCTTGCATTATGATGGCTGCCAGGGCGAGAGCTTTAATTACACTCCACCAGTCGCACAGTTTGCAGCATGCAGCCTAATAAACTGGAGTGTCAATCTCAAACTCATTTAGGGGCGAGATGCTGCATCTCTGGTTACATTAATCAATGATACTGAGGCTGAATGGGAACATGACAGTGTGATGGATTCTCCCCCTCAGCTGATAAAGTTAGGAGAGTTTGATGGGGACTAAATCTGATCAGAGTGAGAATGATTAACACTCTTCCTCAACTTCTACCGAGGTGTACTTGAGCAAGGCACTTCAATCCAAACCACTATACTGTACTCTAGTGTTCAGTGAGTAAAAGATTCTTCTAGTTCCAACAAATGATGTTTGATTTGCTTCTCAAGAAGGGCTGAAAATCAAAAGCAAAAAGTAGATGGATATGAAGCTTCAACATAACACATAAAACCAAATATTTCATCCTTCAAGTTTATTCTCACTATGAAATGCATTTACTTCCTGCCATTCAGCAAGGTTTGTAAAAATGTAGAATCTGCCTCACTGGGCTAAATAAAGTGGGTTTAAAGTAGAGAATTGTGGCCCACAGCCCCTAACTTAAAACCATAAATTACCCTTAACTGCCCCCAAAAATTGTGCTGTTGGGTGTGGACGCTTCTGACACAACCCTGTCTCTTAAAAAATGTGTTTATATAGATATATGTAAATATAAAAATATAAAAATACATGTCACCAGTGACTATTTCAATATCTAAGCAAGACCGCCTGCCTTTAACCAAGTCACCTAAACAGAACCATAAAATCATGGTTCAGTTTATCAAAAAAGTAATCTGGGTGGCATTAGCTTTCCTAAACATACTTCCTGTTGTAAATTAATGGTGGTATAAAAATGCCATCTTTAAGAGACAGACTGTCTGACAAAAACAAAACTCACAAGTGAAATACAGAACTGTTTCCTAAACAGCAGTGAATGAGTTCTGGATCCAGAGAGAGCTGGACTAAGCAGAAAGAGTCAGCAGGCTACACCGAGTGTCTCATACCTGACTGAGTGATCTGAATTTTCATTTTGACTCTCCGCATGAGAAGAAGAACAAGCCAGTGAATCCCAAACAGCCTCAGTGTTGCTGTTCTGACCTCTGACCTCAATGTGAAGAAGAACAAGCAGAATTTCAAACAGTATTTCCGCTTATGGGTATCTATAAATCGCAATAGCATGTTTTTTTTAAATCCATATATATAATATTATACAGTCAGTTGAGTTTTTACTTATTTACTTTATGCATCTACATTATATTACAAGGTAGAGGCAGCAAGTGAGTGAGGCAAGCACTTTGGTTTAATGATCTAGTAGTGCTTATTATCTTGGAGGTGGCATCAATCACACATTGAGTCACCACTCTTAATGTTTCGAGGAGCAAAAAGCAGCGGAGAGGCAGCTCATTTACAAAGACAGCGAGAGAGGGATCAGACTTGAGTCAAGTATTTGTCCTGACAGCAGCATGTTTTTGAAAGTTGGATGAATTTGCAAATGAAGTAAGCATCAGAGGGAGCATAGAGAATGAAAAAAAATAATAATAACAGATGAAAAACTCATCCTCTATTCCCACTAAAAATGGCCACCAAGCTCCTTGAGGTGTTCTTGTGCAGACAGAAATACTTCAGGGCCTGTAGGCTATCAACAGCCCAGTCTTCATCGGTTTGTGCATAATGGGCTTGTTGCCTGAATGCAGAGGAGAGCCCGGTGAATTTTGATCATTCTCTCTATTATCTTACTTGTCATTGTCAATCATGTGTCTCCCTTTTCTCTTCATTTTTCCCCCATTATCTTTTTCTTCCACTCCATAATCCATTATTCATTTGTTCTGAGATTTACATCGTACTCTTCTTTGTGTTCCCACTTTTTTTCAAAGGCTCTTTCACTTGAGATGGGTGACAAATTGATGAACATTTCCAATTAAATGTTCCAGTTTTATTTATTTATTTTTATGGCAGACTTGAGACTTTGTGTTGGCACGCTGTTCATGAATATGTCCCTTGTAGTCTTGTATTTTCTAGCAAATGCTGGCACTCGCGCTGCCACATCTGTCATAGTGAGACAGTACAACTTAACAGACTGTAGGTGTGGGAGTGCTCCTGCCCACGCACTCTCCGCCTGGTTTAGGGTTCAAGTCGGTGCCAGTTAAACATCAGCTGCTTGAGCCCTCACGGTGGCCTTAGCAGCCCGCTGTAAACCAGGCCAGATGGCATCATCCACCAGGGAACACATGGCACCTCATGACAGGGCCCTCCAAACGGCAGCATCCTCTCTGAATTATGGAGGCATGTGAAATACGGAGAGCTCTCTCTTAAAATTAACACTTCAGTGTTCTTAATGAGATCGGGTATCTATGCCACCTCTGCCGGCATCCCGAGGTGGCATTCTCCGAGCCGTATTTTAGCCATCTCTATTGCATTTTGAAACTTTATCAGCGGCACGCAGGCCTCGTCTGTGCTGCTGCGAGGGCACAGTGTGATGCTATAAGAGGGCGTGTTAACTGCTGCGTTAAGCTTTAATGAAGAATAGATTAGGACATTAGGATGCAAAGCGCATACCATCCCCTCACTGAGGGGAAGGACCGTTATAGGCCCGATAAGAGCTTTTTCTGCTGATCTCACACAAACATGGATGGTCTCCAGGGGGCTGTTTTGGCCCAGCTCAATGTTTACAATGCCATTCATCATTGAGACAAGTTGCGTTTGCCGACTGGGTGTCACAAACAGTTACACGCACATAAGCTGGAGTCCACACACATGCAAACACACTCATACCCACGCAGTCATACCTTCCTCTCCAAGGAAGCGATGCATCTTGACCTTAGCACCTCACCTTCCCACCCTTGAGATAAGCAGGCTCAGGTTCAAGTCCTCTTTTTGTCCCCTAATTAACTCTCAGAAGTCCCCTTGACCTGGATTTTACACTTGAAACCCTTCACCATTATACCACGCTCAGACAAAGAAGCAGCCCATATGGCAAACCTCAGCTCCCAAGTGCTTTTGCAACTATTTTTTGCACCTACACAAGACAAGAATTTATTTAAAATCAGAGAGCTTTACAACATAAAACACTTCTAATGACAATAATAATTAAACAGGCACAAATCACGCCGACATTGGACATAAATGGGTCTTTCCTCTTCAGGTCTGGCATCATAGTTGGTCGTTTCATCTACTGGACTTTTCACTTATAAACAACACCATCAATATTACTTCAAAGCACTACAAACATATTCCCAAAACCCTTTCTTTTCCATCATTTTCCTCCTGTGGCAATAAAGGCCAAACAAAATCAAACCCACTGCGACGTTATTTCCTCTCATCTAGGCCCATCATCATTCCAGCCTCCTGTGTTTTCTGCTTTCAAATGTCAAAGGTCACGCTGCACCTTTACAGAGCTGCTCCAATTTGACTGAGACTCACTTCAGTCCATAAACATACACACATCCTACGGGTGAATGATGACATACATCAAAAGCTGTCCATCACTCACTAATTATCCTGACAGAGCATTAGTTGGAAGGTATGCCTGTTCATACGAGGAGATAAAATAAGAGACGGAGGGGGAGAGACAGACAGAGGCCGAGCGGGTGTGTGTGAAGAGGACATGATATACGAGATGGTGTAGACTGTTGCACCTTTCATCATCTCCTCTATAAAGTCCAGCCAGTCATGAAATGAGGATGTTAAAATCCTACAGCAAACACAACCATCAAACTGTACAGCTAGCTCCCAGACAGCTAACATTTCTGCACGGATGACTGAAACCCTGATTGGTCCACAATTCAAACAAGATTTGCAAATTCAAATACTACAAAAATGAAGATAACGCACAAGGTTGTCATAGCGGGGGGAAAAAAGGATGTGAGGTGAAAAGGTTGTCCAAATCCTGTACGGATTGTACTGCAAATATATTAAGATCTCAGTTTTTATATCATGCAGGAAACAGAATCTGAACTCACATTAAGTGTTCAGGCTGCAGCAGAATATTAGACACAGCCCTTAAAAAGAGATTGATTTTGTTTGAGGACAAACTAATCCATATTCTTTTCATCTTTTAAGCATTCATTGCTTTCCGTGCTTCATCGAGGAGAAGGTGTCAACACTGAAAGCACATATTTTCAAGTAATAAAAAAAGTTCCTCAGTGTTTCATTTAAACCATTCTGTTAATGTTCTGCTATCCCAAACTTCATTAATAACCCAAAGGGATGAATGTGACATGTGCAGTCCAGTGTGATTCATCTTCACTGTTTTCTACTGAGGTAAAAAAGAGGAACTTGTAAGAAAAGGTCAGTATCTTTGAATGTGGAGCGTGTGCATCTGTGCACGTGTGCAGTGGGTAAGTGGGATTTATGGAGACAGTAAACCCACGGATGCTTGTCAATGCTGCAACACACACACACACACACACACACACACGCACACACACACAACACACACCCTACTACTCTACCTCCCCTAGTTTACTGCAATGCGCCAGCAGTGGTTAGCACATAAGCACTAGGAGACAAAAGAAAGACAGAAAGAGAAAGAGGAAAATAGAGCTACAGAGAGAGAGAGGGAGCACAAATAACAGAGCAAGACACACGCTGGTAGTCTACTGCTACGGACTTTCTCCTTGCTCTTCATTGATTCTTTAGATACATTTTTTAATACACCCTCATCAATAGCACTGGTGGTCTGACAAATGCATTTTTCAAACATTTGGTGGTCAATAGTCATTTAGTCTGTATCTTTGTCCCTTGAGTAAAGGGTCTCGATCAATTGAGGTGGTGAAAATTCAAATAAATCAGAAACAGGAATGAAGCGGAGTGCTGCTCTGTATCCAGTGGAGCACCAGTGCAAGCGGCTGTATGAAAAACCAATATGTACTGCTATCTCTTTCAATGGGAGATCAGTTAGAGCTGCGTGTGAGGTGGAGGAGCTGCATCTAGCTGGCTTATGTTAAAGCGTCAGAGAGTCAATAGACTATTACAGACACATGCTAAGACGCTGCTAGAACCAGATAAGGTGTCCACATGTGGTGGAGAGTGATGGAGATGTAACAGGCTACATGAGAGCAGCTCAGCATCTGTTCTATTCAGGCACCGTAAGGTTTAAACCTACCAAACGCAGTGAAACACATATGT
>JAPZEA010000015.1:12425152-12440982 GCA_029783685.1 Heniochus monoceros | reverse complement strand
ATTTTGCATGAAAAATGACTAATGACGCCCTGCGATGAACTGGCGACTTGTCCAGGGCGTACCCTGCCTCTCGCCCAACGTCAGCTGGGATAGGCTCCAGCCCCCCCGCGACCCTTACGGAATAAGTGGGTTACAGAAAATGAATGAATGAATGAACAACTTCCATTTTTGGGGGGGTGTGGAGGCAGATTTTTCAAAATGTTAGCAAATGAAACTCAAGTGGCCTGGCTAACATATTGACCCAGAATAGCTTGTCACAGATATATCTGATGTATAAGTAACAATAACAATAACCTATAGTACAGACATGCCGTTATGTGTTTACATTTGAAAATAAATATATTTTTTGGAATTTGGGTGAACTGAGCCTTTAGATATATGTTTTTTATATATAACAGTAAAGTATACAGGTTTATTTATAGAGATATTGAATTGAGAGTGTAAGTGACATTAATTCTGGGCTGTTGCTGTGTTTCCCTCCCCGCAGGGAGCAGACAGGGGGAAGGGGAATACTAACGGGACCCACCGATATAAAGCCCCCTTCTCCTGTGCGAAAGACTGTGACGTTTTCGTCCCGTTCTCCAGAATCAGGCCTGCAGTTCCCAGTCCAGTGTCCCCCTCCATCCCCGAGACCTCGCCACAGCTAGAAACAGAGGAGATAATCCCAGGTGACAGAGTCACTTTCTTCATCAGTGACAAATGTCGCCATGGAATGGTGGTGGATGTGCAAGAAAAGGGTGGGCAACGTATTGCTCGGATCTCCACGGTAAGTAATATTTCACCTGTTTGCTTAAATTACCCAAAAAAATATTGCTACAAATGGACTCAATGGAGTTAAATATGGTGCTTTGCTCGTCTAAATTGTGTTTTAAAATGCAGGATTTTTTATTTGTTCAGTGATAACAAATGGATATTTTCTACATTTTGTTGTGATTTATCTTAAAAAGGTCTTAAAAGTGTTCAAATGTAAGATGTTTCTACTTAAAATCACTCTGATATTGTTAAAACAACCTCTTCTGTGACTCAGACTAGCAGATAACTGTTGATTCTGCCTGCTACAGCTACTGTTCTAGCATCCTTTGTATGTGCTGTGTATAAGGCAATGCTCAGAATTATACTCGCATCCATCATGGCCATCAAACACCACGCTGTCACAGTTTGTGTGCTCCTGCTCATCCTTGAATCCTATGATATAACCAAACCTTCAGATTCAATTGAGGTTCGTCACTTCCTTTGGTACAAAGTCACAGATTACTGGACCTTCATCATTTTTCTTTGTTGCTGTTTTCAGGACACAGACGAGAATGGAAAGAGAGGCGGTGAAATTGAAGTTCCAGTACATTTGGTTGTTAAAGGGGAGGTGCCTACAGGTTTGAGCTGCTCTTTACATGATGACGTTTGAAGCTATTTCCCACATTGTAATAAATCTCACCCAAATATGTTCTTCACTATAGAGCCAGACAGCATGGATGTTGATACACCCCCGGAGGAGCAAAACACTGACTATCTGTACATGGATCTGAGTGTGAACTCTCTGGTAGAGGTGACTTTGGGTGCAGGCAATTCATATGGAATCATCCGCTGGATTGGCAACCTACCTGATCGACAGGAAGTCATGGCTGGACTAGAGCTGGTAATATTTCTACTGACATGTTACTGTGCAGATTAAAGTCTAACTGAAATATGTAACATGTACAATTATGGGAAAAGAACATCTTACGTGCAAAAGTACCGTAGGCCTGCTGTTGGTTCACTTCCTGTTACAGGCCATTGTTTAGAGTATTTCCAAGCCATTGTGAAGCATTGCTTTCCATGTTCTTCTTTTCCTTTCATTTCATCTTGGGTGTAATGATTCTATTCTTCTGTGTATATTGATCTCCAGGAGGAAGACAAAGGAGTGAGCGATGGAACCTTCAAAAGTGACCGCTTCTTCTTTTGTCCCCCCAAGAGAGCTCTGTTTGTGAAACTAGGCTCCTGCCGCCCTGACTCCCGGTTTCAGAGCACATCAGCCAATCACAGCGAGAGGATGCCGAAACGGGAAGACACAGGTCAGAGCAAGATCGATCTACTCATTTCTGTTTAGCCTTGAACAACTCACGTTCGCAATTTTGTAATGTTATTTGCTGAAAACCGATATGTCCTTATAAGGACATTGTTAATAGAGTGGGCAGTGAGCACAGTGTGGTGCTGTAGGCAGCAGCGTGACTGATAGAGGTTACATCGTTGTACAGGCCTGTACAATGTGACGTGTGCCACATGCTATGGAAAAAATGGCCTTTTTTTTTTTTTTTTACATATACTCCTTTGTATGTCACTGAGGACTTGGTGGTCTTTATTTATTTATACATCTTAAAGGTACAGGGACAGTGCACATTAAAGGACCAGTGTGCAGGATTTAGTGGCATCTAGTGGTGAGGTTGCAGATTGCAACCAAGCGAGTAGACCTTGCCTGACCCTTCCCTTTCCAAGTACTTATGGTGGCTGCAAAACTCATGAAAAATGCAAAAAGGTGCTCTTTAGAGCTACTGTTTGGTTTGTCTGCTCTGGGCTACAGTAGAAACATAGTGCTGCAACATGGCGGGCTTCTTCAAAGAGGACCCGCTCCCTTTCTAGATATAAAGAGCTCATTCTAAGGTAACAGAAACACAGTGATTCTTATTTTCAGGTGATTATACTCTAATGAAAACATGTTTATGATTATTAGTTTCCATTTCTGCCATACTCTGTCAGTAGATCCCCTTAAATCTTACGCACTGGTCCTTTATTTGCCACTTTAGCCATCCTGGCTAATTATCAGCTGCAGTCCCTGGACAGGTGTAATGACAGCGACACATAAAATACATTCAAACAGGAACAGCAATACTGTACATATGGCAGAACACACTTCATGAGATCACAGAAAACATTTACAACAGTACATAAACGAAGCACGCTTCAGGTGATCAGGTGTTGTCACACGTGATCGTCTTTTAACCATGACTTTAAAATGATTTTTAAATGAACGATATACGCGTCACTTTGTAAATCACGGGAAGTTAGTTGTGCTTGGATAGGCGCTGCAGTATTTGTGATGCAAACATCAAAAATGCATTTCTTTGAATCTTGCGACAAATAAAAATTGCTTGCCAGGAATCGACGTTGTCCGATGCAGCTGTAACATTTGGTTCAACTCTCACCACTGCTGAAGAAATAAAGTCCAATAAACTGGCTGCTGTTCACCCTTCACTCTGTTTCTCTCTTGATTATTAGCACACTGTTCATAATAAAGCATAATTATCATTGGATACATCAAATGTTAAAGCAACAAAAGTCACTGTTTTCATATAGGCATTAAATCAAATGACTACAGGCAATAAGGGGCAGCACTACAAAGACTTTTAGCATCTTTTAGCTAATTGCTTTGGTTTGCTATATTGTGGGTTTACTGTATAGTTAAGTGTCTTATTGATGTAAGAAGCTGTATTCAGCAAATAAGCAACGAAACGCACCATGCTAAAACCGTCAAACACTAAATGGTGAGAAAGTTGAAGAATACAGTTGAATACCTAGCGAGGTTGTCCCAGGTATTTTTTCAGGAGATGGTGGAGACCAAAACAGAGCTACAACACTGAATACTGGGCTTGCCCATGAGGTTTTTCAGATGATATTAGCCAACAAATGATTAATGCAGCATTAAGGCATCTTCTGTGCTAAGAGCAGATGTGATATTTGTACATAATGTCTGGAGCCGGTCCCAAAGCTGATGGTTACAGACTCCTTGACAAAATTTTAAAAAATGCCTTTTTGGTTTGAATGAGTTGATACACCTATAAATATACAGTAAATGTATAAAAAAGATGCTGTTAAAAAGAGTGCAGCATATCACCTTTATGTGTCAGATAGCAAAGAAAATATGCAGAGAAATCACAGATAAGGATGCAAATACTTGCAGCTGCCGTCCGTTTGCTGTTGCACAATGTGCTGAAGCTTAAGGAGTGGTTAGCCAGCTAGAACTCAAGCTTGCTAAAAGCTAAATATCTTTGCTAACACACACCCCAGACACATTTTAGCTGTCTCACTTGCACTTATAGCTATGTAGTAAAATGCAACACAGCTACATTTACACCATCATCACTGCACCTGCAGCAAGAGAGGCAGAATTTATGTGTGTGAAAGAGACTGCTGGGAGGGGGGCGGGCTGACTGCGACTTTATGTCTTGACTTGAAACTTACCTGTATATTGCAAAACAATTATCTTGTCCCATTAGAGCAAAATACACATACACATCCAGGAAGATTTATGCATTATTCATATTTGAGGACTTTACAACTGTTCCCTTTTTGGGGGAAAGCCACATTTCTCTGTCTCTTCTTCTGTCTCTGTCATATCTCTCTTGTCCCTTAATGATCTACTTGCCACCAAACCCAATAACCACACTCTCCTCTGTAGCACCCCCACCTTCCCTGCCGTGACAGACAGGGCCATGATTACATCATAAGCTGCCTGAACCTCCTCTTGCTTTAAAGCCTGGGATTTGCTAGCCAGGCCCTTCTGTTGCAGAGTGGAACAGAGAGAGAAGCGTTCAGGCCTTAATCTATCAGGCGTCAGTGTATATCCCGCTCTTCCTCCAGATTAAAGCTGAACCAGGTTGCATTCACACAGATGAAAAGATCCCATTTGTCTTCTTGTTTCATGTTTTCTTCTCCCTCCTGTCATGTTTGGATTGGGCACCTTGTGTGAGCTAGAAAACACTCAGAAGCGTGTTGTGGGTCATTGTAGGAAAAGAGGAAACTTTGTGTAATGTTCAAGTCATCGTAGGTGTGTGGCACGCATGCGCATCAAACTGTCACTGCAGATTAAGAAGGCCTTATTAGTCGTAGCATGCTTTCTTGGAAAAAGGCCTACACCTCCTGCTACCTAAGCCTCTCCCTCCTCCATCTCTGCCTCTCTCTGTCTCTGCAACGTCCATCCACTCAGCCACACTTACACAAAGTGCACTGAAACCTTTCAACTGTATCATCAAAGCTGAACCCAGCTGAGTTATGAAATGGCACGAGGTCAGTAAGGACTTGTCTCAAAGTGATGCTGTCAATGTCCATCCAACTCGAGTCTTAAGATACCTTTAGCTTAGTTATTATAAATGTTTACATTTCTAAAATACTACTTGTTTATGTATTTTAGTTTTAATTTTATTTGCAAAATTCTTTGAGAATGAATGAATGAATGAATGAATGAGAGAATGTATTTTGTATTTTATAAAAGGAAGCCCTTAGTTTATATAGTTGACTTATTTTATCCTACCTGGTTCTGTAGTATAGTATTTTGGGATCAAACTGGGGTAGGGCCTATTTCCTAAGATCCAGCACTGGGGAAATCAATTTCGTAGTCCTGATGCAATGAAAAACAAATATCAAATATAAGATGCTATTGTTCATACATTTTGTGCTTTCGGCCAAACTAAAATCAACTTATACTCTCCTTGTTCTATAAATGCTCCTAATCAAGGTAATGTTATCATCATTAAATGACAAATATATATATTCTTAAAGTATGACATTATGAAAATTACAGAATTTGGCTTAAATGTGTCCCAAAACTCTTAAAATGTTCTATATATTTGAGGCCCACCGAGGCCTCGGCCTCAGCCAGGTTTTCCAAGGAGCCTGTGCTGCTGCATTGCGTGACACTGTTACAAGTTACATCATCGTGCACCACACCGCAGTGCACTCTTCCAATCATCATATCCATCTGACTGACTTTGAACCTGATTGGATGCCATTAAAACCATCCAATCTAGGCAGTCAACTGCGGCGTGAGTGCTTGCGCTCCATCCTGGGGGCAATAATGTTTAGTGGTGGAAGATCACTGGTGCAGAGGGAAGGCAGCGCGATTGATTCTCCGCAGCCGGTGGACAAGGATGCAGCCAGGGCTTCAGTTGCCCGGCTCCACGGGGGTCACTGCAGGGTAAGAAGGGAGGGGTTGGTCATTCTTGTTGCCTGGAGTCGTGCAGGCAGACTCTAGGGCAGAGCTTTAATCTCCACTAATCGTTTCTTAATACGTGCATCCCGGGCCCTACGCCCCCGCACAAATGCACACACGCACTCCCACACGGACATGCACACATATGTACAAACTGCTCGCCATCCAAGCCCCCGCTTGCTCTAGCAAGAGATAATCTTCTACCCCTCGTCCTGAGCATAGGGTTGGGTCACAACTTAAAAAAACATCCTTCTCATACAAGGAAATGTACTCTGTGACCTGCAAATGTGAAATTCTGCTCCTTAAAGATGAATACTTGTATGTCAGTGCCGAATCATTCAGAAAAATTTTATTCCCATGTCTGACCCACTGGCCTGAGATATCATCTGTGCTGAAAAACTGTAACATAAATCCTTTCTTTAAGCAAAAAAACAACCAAAATCGATCTCTGCACACATCTGGACCTCATGCAGAGTTTACCCTGAAGCCTGAGCATCAGCAGACATGTTGCTGATGAAGTGTCTTCCCCCGTAATGTAGTCTAATAGTCTAATAATGGCATCCTCACCTTCTCAGCTCACACCTCTGTCCACCTCCAGCCCAGACACTGCGTAAGAACGATGATAATCTCATTTCACTAATGCTCTGTAGCCTGCATTAGAACACAGGCAAAGCACTGTCTCAGCCCGACTCTACCCACCCAGGAAACTCTATGTGTGTGAGAGAGAGGGAGATGGAGAAAGGGGCCAGGGGGGCTGTGGGATAGAGGGGGCGCTGAAAAATGCGGCGTAACCTGAGCTGCTCGGCCCATCTGGAGAAGGCCTCGCATTGGCAAGGGTTATCCCACAATGCACTTTGCTGCAGAGAAGATCGTTAGAGGGAGTCTGACACATGGATCGGTCTTTTCAAAGTGTTTATTTGCATCACAGACAATGAGGGGACTGGTATGATTAGAAAAAAAACCAAGGGAGAAGTCAGCAGGTGCATAACAAAGTGAGAACATGTTGACTAACACTGTGGTTAAACACACACCCTATACATGTCATATGTGCATGATATGTTCTGTAACATGAGACACAGCCACAGTCAACCTGAATCAGTTGTCTAGTGAATAACAGCTTGAGCTGAGCCCTTTTATGTCAACCGGCCTGTGCATCACCACAACCTCCGCACTTACCCGCTCTCTGTCTGTTGTAATGGCCGACTCGCACAAAAGCAATAGAGCCTCCGCACAGGTCAGATGACGACGTCCATGTAGATCAAATATAGCTAGCCTGCAGGCAAACTGGTAACAATACAAATCATATTAGCTAAAGCTGAAGTGTAGGCTATAAAGCAGGATTTATGCAAAGGCAGATAAAGAGGTTTTAATCCCCAGATCCCCCTGTCACCTACATTAGCAGCCCCTGACCCAGATATACGGAGCTCAGTATGCAGCAGCTTTTTCGAGCCGCGCCGTTCAATGGACTGTTGCAGCAAACCCAACCAACATCGGAGACAGTCTCCCTCGCTCTCCACCCTTTTCGTTTTGGAATGGAGGAAGGGAAAAAGGCCGCATTGAAAGATAGTGGTAAGATGACACCGCATGGTTTGCCAATTATGCCACTGAGCTAAGAGAGGAACCCCCTGATTGTTGGCTGAAGGCAGAATAGCTGAACCTTTATACGGCCAGCGAGGCCCTCATGCTGCAGAGCCGCGATCTAACTGTACTGGTCAGAAGACAAGACTGATGAGCAGATGAATCCAGTACCACCATGGAGTAAATTAAATGCATGCAGGGATGCAACTAATGAGTATCAGATCTTTTTTTTTTTTTTTTTTTGAAATAAAACATTAATCATTGTAGTCAACAAAATTTGGATTTTTGTAAAAAACACTTTAAAGGTTCCCGAAGCCCAAGCTGATGAGTCAGATTGCTTGTTTTGTCAGTCTGTCCAAAACCCAAAGATCCTGAAATTACAGAAATATAAAGCATATAATAGTAGGAAATCCTCACATTTGAGAGCCTGGAAACTTTTTCGGTGAATAACTTAACTGATTATCGAGCACTGAGGGCTTATTGGAGCATAAAAAGCTTGAACACTGAGATGCTACAATATCTTGGTTGGGGTAGAAGACGGTGGAGAAGCAGCATCGTCTGAGAAAGCGAGGCGAGGGAATGTTATGGCATGTGCTGATAGACGTTTTTGCATTGATCGTAATGGAAACTCTTGTTTCAAGAAACACTTAGATTGATTTTTACTCCAGGTTTCATTTTCTTTCTTGACTTTAGGGACGTTATCCATCTTCTACAGCCTATTTGTACACTTTTTTTTTTTCTTTTTTACAATATGTTACAGACGCCGTATACTGTGTATCAGATTTACGCAGAACTGACTCGTATCTTGTTCTTATTGTTGGTGTTGAGTTGCTGTCCACATTTCACTTGTCTCAAAGTTTAGAAATCCTTTGCGTCCATATATCTTCACATATACCTCCATATATTGCCTCCTGCATCCCCTCTTTTTGTAAATTCAAGAAGGAAAACAGCTAATTGTTTAAGCTGGATTCGCCTCATCAGTCGTGAAGTGTCCCTAAAATGTGAGAATGTTTGTCCCAGGTCTGGTTCCTTCTTTGCCCTGCCCGATATATACAACCTGTCCTTCAAAGAGTCACTGGAGCTTTGAGGCCGGGGTGCGCAGGGGAGGAACAGAGTTTCACCCCACCCTTCACCACCATCAGCCACTGACTCACTCACTAAAATGCCCTCAAGGTGTTTCTCCACTTGGGACTGGAAGGCCGGCTCTGTCTCGGCATCCGTTTCAGCTGGTGGGCGCTCTCAAGCAGTAGTTGGCAAGTCTAGAACCACCGGATCCATCTACCTCACCAGTGTGAGTTCTACCATTGCCAAACACCACCAGAGAGCTGCTGGGCCTCTTCAGACCCACGTGAGCAAACACAAACGTGGGTTCTCGGGATGTAGAGCGATTGAGATTGATACGAGGAAGCCACTAAGATGGGATAGCATGAATCTGAATTTGAAATACTCAGCAAGAGGAGGTTAACTTTAATAAACAGAGAAGGAAGAAGATGGGAAAAATCAAAAGATTGCTTTTTGGCTCTGTTCTGACCCTTCTGGGTCATGGTTTGAGATAAACTGGCTTATAACAGTCAGCATGTCTTCAAAATTTGGGTCCACATCCACTGAAAGTCCTTGTACAGTCAACATACATGAGAGGAAATACAGGGTACAGTGAGGAGAATTCAGGGGTCCATCATAAGTAATTTATAATTGAGACACCAAAACATGTGCTAATACAGACAAGATTACGATCCACGGTTATGCGCAAGCGATGGAAGTCTGTCTTGTCCTATATTGGCACTACACATAATTGCTCAAAGTATATATACAGAAGCAAAAATGTGCTAGTGCCAAAATGGGCAAAGAAGAGGAATGGCTGAGGCATCCAAATGCAATCAGCTGTTGTTATAGAAGCACATGTCGGAGTATCCAGCGAGACTCAGCTCATGCAACCGCACCAGAGTCATTACATCACATTCACCCCACCCACAAGCACAGGAGAGGAGAGCTAGAGGCAGCAAGGACGGGCATCATCAAGTGGTTCTTTCTCTGCTCTGTTTATGGCCCTATGGTAATTCACTGATAGTGAGCTCTCACAGTGAATTCTACCAGTGCCATACACAGAACAGGAGTCATTATCACCCCAACACCCAGGCCAGCCAGGCAGCCTGTGAGGACAGTCAGCGCAGAGAAGCAAAACTATGCAAAACGAGACCAGCGACCCTCATGAGGAGAGAAGAAACAACGAGAGAGAGAGAGAGAGAGAGAGAGAGAGAGAGAGAGAGAGAGAGAGAGAGAGAGAGAGAGAGGGGCAGGGACAGAGATATGAGAGCAACGGAAGAAATGATGTGAAACAGGAAGGGGAGCATCCACAGCCCACAGTGTTGCAGTGACGCAGCTCAACTGCACTGCAGAGGACGCATCCTCGCATTGAGTAACAGGTCAAAGGCGACCGTGTCTCAAAGTGGGCAACTAAATATAAGCCCAGTCAATCCTGGGAGTGAGAAAAACATCCTCGTCTAATTGTTCACCGCTAATCACCTGAACCGCCGCCTTTAGATTTCTAGGAAAGGAGAGTTAAGGTTGACTGAAACTACGACGCAGGGGACCATTAAGCATTCAAATGGTTATAAAGCACGGACTGAACTGATAAATCCTAAATCAAGCGGCCTTCTGCGAGATTAGCGCACAATACAAACGATGAAAAATGCCAAGATCCTGCATCGAAACACCACACTTGCTGATTTTTGCTACCTTTTAGATTTAGCTTCATTTTCTGCATTGCAATTTGGGGGCTGAACACCAGCAAAAACATGATAAAACAAATCAATGATGCCATTTTTCAGTCAAATAACGCAATAACTCAACAACACTAAATGCATGAATCTACATTAACTAATGCTATTTTGATAAGGACACAATGAGGAAGCACACTTTCAAAATTCTAAATTAAACCCATCAGTGTCTGAAGGTTGGTGCAAAGAGGGGCCTTATAGGTAATCTCTTCATATCCTGGCTTTGCCCCCAACTTGTCCACAGGGTGACACCCTAAACTTGACCCCTTAATTCGCCCTGTAGATTAGCGTTGTTAAATTTTCCCGTCAATGTTCTTTGCAGCTGCATGAGACACACTGCCATCTCCTCTGCACTCATTGCAGATTATAACGGAAATATGTTATTATATAATATATATTTTTATTTCTTTTTTAATCAAAGAATGTACAGGAGAGCCTCTCTGTTGTCGTAACACACCAATCTAAATTTAATCTATGGCAAGCTTTTGAAAATCATATCTATCTCCCTCTAAAAGTCAACTTACTGCCAGATAACAGAATCTATAAGCTCCATCGAAGCTGGCTTGTGATTGGTCGTGATGTTTTAGGATTTACAGCATGCCGCTTGTAGTTTTTCTCTCATCTCAAACCACAAATCCCAGAAAATGGCTGCCTTCAGAGTCAGATGTGGACATTGCATCAAACTAATGTCGCTCCAATGGGCAATGCAAGAAACTTCATCCAAAAACCACAAAAATTCTACAACACGTTCACCTTCACCTCATCTCTGTTAATTCAGCTAAATATTAACAACTAACGACCAAGTCCACGCATGTTATGATACACAAACACTGCAGCCGAGCGATGACCTCCAGTCCTGACCTTGGATGTGCTGTCAAAAGCATCTTGGCGCTGCGGATAATCCGAATCGGAGAGGCTAGCCGTCCTCAGACGCCCCACCCTTGGTTCAGCCATTAGCTCCCTCACCCTGGGCACTGCAGTGCACGGAGCTCCCATTGATTCCAGCGATCAAACCATGTACTAAGTGATTCCTCAGACGCCCAAATGGCTCCCTGAGCAGGACTCCCATTGCCATTTCCTGGAGAAATCAATACCACTAAAAAGCCGAGTCAAAAAGAACCTGTGTGCTTTGAAGGTTTGCCCGTGTCTTGTTTTTCTATCTTAATTAGTTAAGACTGGAGCTTCTTTTTTCATTTTTCTAGCATGTTTTTACAGAAGAGCCTCTATGAGCCCTGGCTGCAGCTCAGAATAAACTTCAATTTGTGACATACAGGAACATATTTATTCTAAGACATTCCATTAATAGTATTTCAAAGTACGTAGACCTGCATGTAAACCTTAATATCTATTGTTTTATTCTTGTGTAAATACTCATTTTATTTGGATAGTTATCTGGTCACGAGATGACACACAAAGTCATCTTGCTTTGATGTGTCATCAGGGCCAGCTGTCAAAATACAAAGCCCATCTGCATTAGCCTATATAAACTGGACCAACCATTTTTTCAGGAAGAAATTACCTGACGTGATTCATGTGAAAAATTCTTAGATTTGGGAGGTTTGCAAATTTCCAGGAATTATTTGGCTTCTATTCACATTGTCAGGAATTTCCTACTTTAGTCCTTAATGAAAAAGACTAATAATATAATAATTTTTGAAGGTGTTTTGTACAAATATGCTACTAAATCTTGTTCAGCTCATATCAGAATATTGATTAAAAAAAGATTCAAAAGATACAGACGACAGCAGACACATGTACCTCTTTAGTAATGTTTAGAAAGTATTCATCGTTTTTCCCCTCTTCATTAAGCAGCATGTGAATTTACTAACACGCTTTTATTCTGCTTTAAAGTGAACATTGCGGGGCCCGGGCTGCCTTTTGTCTCTGCCATCGTTAACTCAGAGCAGCTCCAAAGCCCCTTCAGTTAATCGCATTTGTCTGAATGGGTAGTCTACAAGTCCTCAACTTCACGGTTATTTCAGGAGGATTTATCACCTCCTCTAAGTCCTGCAGCACGATTGCAGGCCCCTGTCAGTCATGCAACCTGACATGTGACCGCGTTTAAGGAGAAACAGGCCTTAAAAACAAGATGTGCGAATTTACAGCGAGATCATAATGATGTTTTGAGAGTTGGCATTATTCTGATTTTAAGAGCCTGCAGATTTATGGCACTTATAGCTCAATAATGCAACTTTTCTTGTTTGTTTTTTTACATATGATTCTTATATATTCTAGATCCTGATTCTTTTCTGTCGACCAGAGTAAAAATTTACAAGATACCAAACTCAGTGTTAATCCACAGGATTAGGCTGCTAAAACCGTGCTACTGTATTCTCTGGGTATTTACTGCAGCTGAAAAAAAGCAGGTGCATTGTGAAAAATACCAACAACCTCCGGCTTGATCGAACATAAAAACATTAAAACATCTGCACGATTATTTAATCTAAAAGCAGTTATGTCGCACATTTTGTAAGACTGTATTTGTTTTCTTTTTCTTTCTTTTTTTTTTTTTTTATTCCGACTAAATCCTACCTGTTTGTGGGTCAAACCAGATGATGGTTAAAAAAATCTGCATTCGATTTAGCGCATTGCAATTTGTTTTCTGGTTTTAAGTTATCTAAATCCCCCAAAACCACAGACCTGAGGGGTATTTTTTTCAGGATAAATGAGCTATGGCATCGAGTTTTAATCACAGTAGCATCTCTTTATTTTTGGAAGTAACATGATCACTTTTTATGACATTTCACGGCGCAGCTTGCCTCTGTTTGATGCGTACCTCTCCCTGGCTTTATCAATAAGACATAAAACCCTATAATTACGAGTCTAACTGGAGAAAAAGTGTAAAGTATAAAATGTTGTTCATACCTTCCTCCGAGTCCATCGTTGTGCGCCATACCTGCAGCCACAAACTGCTCTGAAGTCGGACCCATCATACATTTTCGTCCTTTAAACTAATATTATCTTATAAAGAGTTCCACTAGTGAAGCACGGTTGAGGCAACACAAGCCTCCGGTCCGCGTTGCCCGCAGCAGGACTGCAGAATTACAATGAAACAAAAGAAATCCAAGCGGCGGTCTGAACTTCCTGAGTATCAAATGTCAGTTTCAGCCCTGCGCTCCTCTCCTCTCCCACCGGCTGCCTCTCTCTCTCCCTCCAAACTCAACCCTCCTCCCTTTTACCTGCGCGTCCCAGCTGCACACTGGCAGGAAGGAAGGTGCGCCGCGCACCTTTTTAAAGGCGCAGACGCACAAAGGAGCAGCAGCAGGTTACAGGCTTGTGTGGGAATAAAAAGACGGCCCTTAAAAATGCGCGACTGCTTTTGTATTCTGCGTTTAAAGCCTTTCAAATGCAGCTGCTGTGACTGATACAGTGACTAGGCCTACGTGTTTAACATATTCCATCTTTTTCCTTACATTTTGCATTTGTGCACACTTTTAAATTAGGCCCTAAAAAGATCCTGCACCCCATATTTTTAAATGCGAGACTCCTACATTTTAAATCTTATGTTCTCTGTGTAAAAAAAACAACAAAAAAAAAACATACACGACTACTTTAAAAGTGCATAGCCTCTAAGGGTACAAGTCGCACCGGTGTGTACCTGCGCTCATAACAGCGGACGTTTTTCTGGAACGCGGGATCTTCCATCCGGTCTCCTCCCACCTGGTTCTGGCTGAGAGTCCAGGGATTTGGCCGGTAGAAAAAGACATTTTCAAGCATCTCACCCCGCACCGAAGCAATAATCCAAACTGCTTCTCCTGCTCTGCGGCATTCATGGCCCGAGGAACCAGAATCTGCAGTCTATTTAAGGTGGATCTCTCTGGAGGCGAGGAGACCTTAAAACCCGGGGACTGCTGCAGTCTGAGCGGATGAGGGTTGGTTTTGTCTCTCCGGATTAAACGATTTCCTGACGAATAATTTGGACCAACACCCTGTTCAGACTGACAGTCACTTTTCTCCAGATCACTCTATTTTAATTGTTTTTTTCTGCTTTACTTTTAGACATTGTGTTTGGTCGATTAAAAAAGAAAAATAAAAGCGGAATTGCACCTTTAAATTAGCCTGCACTTGAAAGAATAACCACCGATAATTTAAGTTTCAGGGCTTTTTAATGCTGATACACAAATTTAACCATTTTAGGAATCTCTGTTGAATTTTTTTTATATCTTAATCTGCATGTAGACTAAGATCTATCATTCCTCCTCAGACATTTACTGCATGCTGAAAAAGTAGCATATCCAGCTGCAATTAATATTTTCTATTGCAATATATCACACAAACCTGTTTTTTTTCTTTTCTCTTTTTTAGTTCCGAAAAGGCCTTTGCAGGCAGCAGAGAGGAGGCCTGCAGGCCTGTGGTTGATGTGTAGGTCAATAGTTTACAGTTTGCTTTTCCAACACCCGCAGACCACATGCTGTCTATCTGGAGAGAGACTAAAAGACCATTTAACCCACAATTTCTATTCCACAGTTTTATCTTTCACGGGCCTCTGGATTCTGCTAGAAAACGGACAGAACAACCATTAGACTGACTGCTGTCTAATTGCTGGAGTAAACAGAAGATTAGAGAGCTCATTAATGTCCTGCAGGCTCCAAACATGGCTTGCGCTGCAT
Source organism: Heniochus monoceros (assembly GCA_029783685.1). Lineage (NCBI taxonomy): Eukaryota > Metazoa > Chordata > Actinopteri > Chaetodontiformes > Chaetodontidae > Heniochus > Heniochus monoceros. Next base: position 12,426,058 of record JAPZEA010000015.1, on the reverse strand, counting down.
TTTCAGATATTAAACCAAGCACACATCACATAGACTATTTGGCGCATCTTTTCCCGGCCCCCCCAGCCCGGGATTAGTTTTAGTCGGCTGATGCTGTTGAGGCTGCAGTTCTTGGGTCGAGATGCTGCAGGATCAAATGACCGCGTCCAGATGGCTAATGATTATCAAATACTGCATTTAAAGCCTGCACTAGTGGCTACTGCGTGCAGATTGCATAACATTTCCTGTCCGAGGAAAGCAGAAAAAATGCCTTTGCTGGAACACCAAAGTGGGAATATTTTGCTGTCTCCTACATAGTTTTTCTATTTGATTATCACATATATTATGGTTATTTTCTGTCTATTTTATCAATTGTCACCAAAGCTCTTCTAGTCAAAACCATACAACCTGGTGTTGACCTGATGGAGGGCTGGTGTCCACGCAGGCAGCAGCTCTCCTGGGCCTTCAGGGGCCTCCCTGTTGCTCCTCATCCTCCTTCTTTACGCAGACCTGCACACCATCAGAGGGGCCCCTGCTGAAGTGAGACCCCAAGGTGTGTCCCTCGTTCATCTGGATGCCTTATATATGAGCGCGAGCTCTACCCCATGCTCCTCTCACATGGCAAACCAGAGTCCATTTACCTGCTGTTGATAATTAGGCAGATAACTAGGTGGACAAAACTCGTCTAATATTTAGAGGTGATGGCACCGGCTCTGGTTACACTCCTTTCAGGGTGGACAGCGACTGTGAAATCAATCCTCGGTGGCTCGTCGCCGCCGCTCAGCGTTGACGAGCCGGAGCCCGAAGCCTCTCCGAGCCTTGACGTGTTTCCCACCTGGAAAAGCTGAAACCGGAGCCGCGGATCATCTGTGCGAGAGGCAGGCGCGTATAGGAGATGAGTAGCCCACCATGAATATTTAAAACACT
>JAPZEA010000015.1:12182822-12195254 GCA_029783685.1 Heniochus monoceros | reverse complement strand
GGAGGAGAAAAGAAAAGAAAAGGAAAGGAAACGAAAAAGAAAAAACCCTCAAATTTCTTAAAGTCCTGACCATGGACACAGACTACATTCTTAAGTCTTCAAAGTAGCATCAAGCTCAAAGAAACATCTGGGTTCACCCATTTAATCAAAAACAATGTAAACGCAAACTAAACATGTGACTTAATATATAATGTTCCAATGTATTGGGGAAGAAATGTGTTATAACTGTAATTTAGGTGTAAACATCCATTAAACCAGTGATTTCTGAAAAATCTCCTGGTCTGCATGCTCTTACAGGGGGCGTGGCTTGATTCAACAATACAGATATTTCTTAAATCCCTTTTAGCCATTCATGACTGTACTAACGCAGCCCGCCACTGTTGCCTGAAGTCATGTGAATAATCTTGAACGATCTTGAATTTTGTAGTTTAATACTTAACTAGCAAATAAATCTTTTCTTGAATCCCCATGAGGTGTACTTTCGAGGGATGTGCAGCTACAGCCACACCAGAGGAAATAGAAAAAAAATCTTCTGGGCTTGTAATCAGTACCACGGATAGTCTATGGACCGATATCTGCATGCTCTTCTGCTTATCATAACATGTGACCATAATATATGAATATTTATATGCGATCGTAGCAGATGGTTAGCATCTTGTAGCTTAGCAGATAGTGAGGGATTGACTGTGTCCCTTTAAGGTGATTTTCTTTGCTTTACACGGGAATCACAACTAAACAGTTTGACTCGTTCCCTCTAGTCTCATAAAATGTCAACAAATACAACAGAAACTTAACATTCTTCCTAAGATTACACTTGTGAGACATCACTCTTTTTCTTTCGCTGAAGATAGAATATAATGACATATTTTCATCTATACGTACCTGACTGCAACCACCCATTACCTGGTAACACACATAAGATTACATGGTGCATGTCCCAGACTGCCAAGTCTCCAGGATGTGACTTGTGCTGTACTTTTGGTGCCACTACCATTATGCCCTGAACGATTTGATGCTCACACAACAATTCTTCATGAAATCCTAATATTTCCACTATAAAACGGCCTTTAATATGACATGTTGTACAGCTACAGTCCCATTTTAAACTGACATGCGTGATTTTCATAATCTTGCCTGTTTTCTCTCAAAGGTCAGACACAGAAAGGCTATAATATGTAATAGCAACATTTTAGATTATGCATCCCACATGTTATATCCTGTATTTGCAGGTACATTCCTGAGGGAATTCAGGTTTCCTGTGGGCCCGACTACTACACTCTGGCCCCCGGCTACAACAACGAATCCTTTGTCATGTACATGCTCACCTGCCACCCAGGATGGTAGTTAGTAGATAATATATGCAGCTATCACCACTTTTACACTGCCAGCAACAACAATGTACATCAACCCTGAAGTGCTGCCAGCTGTGCTACCAGTGATGGTGCATTAATAAGCGACAAATGTAGTAACTGGCTGCATGGCCAGATTAACCTGCTAGGAGGCCCCAGGGTAAAAATTAATTGCTGGGTCCCTGTTAACCCTTCTGTTCCTCCCACTCTCTGTGCACTGTGTACAGTATTCTTGTACTGAGATAACTGGCTCCAGGTTTGCTGTGAAGTCATTTGAGCACAGATTGATTTAGCAACACACACTAAGTAAGTGCAATATCTGCTCAAATAAAGGCCCTGAAAACACATGTTCTCAATCAGATTCGTACTGTGAATGATGAACCCGATATTTGCATAATTCACATTAGATATTTCTGTATTTCTTTTTTCCCCCCTGTGTTTTTCTCACTGGTTTTAAGTGGGTGGATCTTAGTTTGAAAAAGGTGATGTCATGTGCACCAATCAGGATTCACCAACATTCAAGTTTGTTTAGTAGCTGCCAATCAAACCTGATCGAACCACACGCACACACTCCTGATGACCAGGTTACCTGAATTTTTGAATACTAAACTCTTCATTAATAATACCTAAGGATGTTTTTAACTTTGATGTTGCTCATTTAGTCATGGATATTTATACTTACAGTGAATTACTTAATAATTTAAGTTTTCAGGGTCTTTAAAACTACATTTTGACACAGGGGTCCTCTGTTGTAAAAGACGAGGCATGAAGATGAAAGCCCTTATTACATAAGTTGATACTGTGCATTTTCCCAAACAAACCGACAGTTAAATTAGCACAAACCAACACAGCGAACCTGGCTACTGATGGGCAATGACACCCAGTGACTGAGATGCACAGAGACGAATCTACTGAGTGGCATTTCTCTGGTTGTAAGTAGGTAACTTGACTTTCTTTGACTGTTAACTGGGTGCTTGATGCAGAATAAAAGCTGGAGCAGTTTTAATGACTGTGGCAAACCTGCACTTCTCTATGGTCAGCATTAAGACATTACTGTAACTCATTTCTTGGATCATCGCCAAGTAATGTATGTAAATCTGCAGAAACTGCCAAACAAAGGGGAGTACATGTAAGAATATGAATGTATATTGAAGAAGACAGGCAATTCAAATTTTGCTTAACAAAATGTAGCAGCCATTCACGTCTCACTTGGCAAGTTGTGACAGCTGTTATATTCATTGTGGTAACAAGCTGTTACAATGTCTGCTGCATTTCCCACTTAATGCTGATGTACACTCTGTCATTCTCTCCATCTGAGGATTCCTCCAGCCAAAATCATTATAAACACATATTTATATCACACTCGCTGGCACGGTCGTCTTTCATTTGGCTATGCCGGAGGTCTTCCAAGTGGCTCCATTAACAGACTCCTCATCACTGTGTTTACTTTGGTTCTGACACATACGGGGAATGCAACATTCCCTGTGCTCGTCTCTCCATCTCATGCTGAATAAATTATTCACAAGTGATCACATTCCAGTAGTATAATTATCACTGTCCGACACCAACACCTCAGCAGTTTCTTAGCAACTGCTACCGGCACATTTTCTGCTTCCACAACAGCGGTATTTTCCACCAGTAGAAACCAGACTCATTGCATGTGGAATTTCTGAAATAACGCCATAGGGATTGTCCTAAATACAAACACACACACCGCCTCCTAATCAAAGCTATTTTACTGTTTTAACAGTAGCTGCTGATCTAATGTTATAACAAACATTTCTGCTCTCCCTCTGCTGATCTGAAGAGAACACATTTTTGGAAACACTGGCTCTTGATGTGGTAGCTTTAGACAGTGACAAAGAGAGACAACAGCTCCATGCACACTGGTTGGGGAGATAAAAAACCTCTGGACTGCGCTCGTTCATTATTCATCCACCCTTTACAGCTTGCCTGAGCCGTGTATGTCAGCACGGATGGCAGACAACCACCCCAGGCCACAGGCTGTGGGAGTCAGCCTCGGTCTTTGTCAGTGAGCTTGTGGCTCAGATGTCTGTATGGATGGCAGCCAAAACAAACAGGAGGGAGGTTCAACGAACAGAGCAGGGAAACTGTTGAGGTTTTGTTTGGGAAGGTTTAAGATCAGTGAGCTGCCACTTGGAGAAGTTAGCCTGTGGGCCTTTTCGACCGAGAGAATTAAACTCTTGACCCAAAACAGGAACTGCTTACTTACTTTTTTATCTTTGAATGTCCACCACATCTCAAGAAATGTGAAGATTAGGCAAATTAGAACAATAGCAGATTAAAAACAATAACTTTGTTAGATAAGTCATTTTTGCACACAATGTGCCAACAAACTGTTGTGTGACTGTGACATTTATTCAGTGCTGGAGAGCTTCGGAATGCGAGATTGAAAATACCAGAAAGGCAAGACCCTCAGCTGCCGGGTGTTATTTGTGTTTATTTTTTCGATTATTATGTCACAGTATTGAAACATTTTGAGCTACGCTGATAAATTGGCTGATAGCTTAGTGCAGATATAACAACATCTTTGTATGCCAGCTGATAAGTAACAAGAAATCTCAGTATAGAAATGCCAAAAATATGGTTGAGGTCACTGTTACATACAGGTAGGAAGTTTTTTCTCAACTGTAACTGTCACTACAATCCTTTCAAAAACTAATTTAAGAGATCCTCATCAAAACTATTTCATTAATCCATAATAATCACATTCTTCTGACTGTCAAGTGTCAGTATTCACCTCAAAAATCCAGTTGCTATTAGGGTTTGGAAACAATTAGCAAATTACCTTAAGTTTCAATTGTGTTTCTCTTGCTTACCCGCTCTCTCTCTCACACTTGTTGTTAAAGTACTCAGGCAGTTGTCATTGTAACTTTTGTTAGACATCTTTAACATCCTGAGGCAAAATACAGATGCTAAGTGCTACATCAGGTCAAAATGCAGGGACAGACGCAGGTAAGTAAGCTTCCTGCAATCAAAAAGGAAAAGCGCTCCCATGGTTCCTTGAGAGTTGAGGTGATCACACATTTCAATACACTTGGGTGATCTTTATGGCTGCTGTACAGGGAGGCGGTGAATGGGCGGTGACGTGCTCTAAATTTAACAGTTGGCAGTCTGTCTCAGGAGGAGGCCATTTATCGCACCCAATGACTTTAACACGGTTGTTGTAGCGTGGACCTGTGTCTGACTGAAATCCAGACTGAGTGGAGGCAACTTCCTTCACTTCCTCAGTCTATCTGTAATAAAGTGTCTAGCTGCTATTTGGAGGAAGTGTTCAAACAGGAGCTGACAACTCAATCGACACAACAACCAATCTCCTGTTTCTGTTTCCCTTTCGCATCGGATATTAAAGCTGAAGGTCTGCACAGCGCTCTCTTTTCTTATCGGTATGCCAGGGGAACTCGGCATTCTCTGTGCTCGCTCTTAAATTGACATTTAAAGAATTCCCTCACTCTGATATTAGTGTGATACCAAACAATTCATCTCCTTGCAGTTAAATTGTTTTGTCACAATCTGATGCAACGCTGTATGGGATGCTGACTGATTTCCTGTTCAGCCTCTCACTGACAGTCCCATTTACACAAAAGAATCAATTCTGAGCGCAGCAGCACCAGCACCGGTACAAACGCTGTTCAGACTGAAATCTATAGTTTCACCTGCATATATCTTATTCTGAATTTGACATTAAAATTTCCCTTTCCATTCTATTTGCTACAATTGCTGTTGTCAAACCAGTAAAATATTGTGTATTCAAATGCAGTACTGAAATGTTAACCCCACATTTATGAGACTGTGTAACAGCATAGTAAGGCGGAAGTCCTGCAGCATGGGTGTGTCAGTGTCCTTTTGATCATTTTCTGATTTGATTTTCATTATTTTGATTTGAGGACAATATGGTGCCTTCTTTTTTAATAAATGGCTGCATTTATATGGCTCTCATATCAAAAGTGCTATGCAATTCATCTCTTATTCACCAATTCACAAACACACACCAGACCACGACCATCAAGAGCAATTTGGTGTTCAGTGTCTCATCCAAGGACACTCTGACATCAGTCCATCGACCCTGAGGTCACTGGACTCCTCACTCCTCCACCTCCACAGCCACCACAGTTAATCATGGGTTTTGGCAAAGCATAGGCAAATAGGCAAAGCAGCCACAGCAGCAAAAGTCTTGTCTGTCTGGCTCTACCTATTGTGGCCACAGCTTGTTATGCTAACATTAGCAATTTGCATTCACTCCAACAGGTCAGCTTCAGCTCTGCCCGTAGTGAATGTTGCATTTGAGCCTTGGGGTGACACAATGTGTGTTATGAGAACAAGACAGATAATGAACTTGTTGCATTCAAGTGATATTGCGTTGGCAAGAGTGCAGGGAGTGGTGCTAGTAGCCTGTAGCCCCGAGATTCCACTGAGTGCATCTCTGTGATGCTTTTGTTCTGTCCTCCACATGGCTGCAAATCTCTCTGGGTGCTCTGTGGGAGCAGTAATGTGGGTCGATGTGAGGCAGAGGTGGATACTTTTAGCTCAGTAAAAATATCCTGCTCTATCTCTTTCTCTTCTTTCTCTTCCTCACTGCCTCTGTCTCTCTCGCCTTTAACACTGGCACATCTGGAGCGTCATATGAGCTTCAACGATCAAAAATTCACCTCCGCATTACTACCCTCTTTCAGACAGTTATGTAATGTTAATAATTTTTGCCTCTGCGTCCACATGAGGGAAACTTTATTTTAGTTTCATAAGGCTCATTTGACCTGATTTAACATGACTTGTTTGCCAAATTACTCTAGTACTGAATACCAATGCGGCATCACACAAATCCACATGCATATCCACAGATCCTGTGTATGTCCTCCCACACACAAATACACGCACACCAATACATACAAACATAGCCTCAAAATCACAGTGGTTTGGCGTAAACAGGGGGCGTAAGATGGGACAGTTTCCAGGGATCTGCTCAGAAATCATGGGATTCATGCCTGGGACAGTGTTCTCACAAACCCCAAAAATACTGATATGCTGTTTTTAGTTTGGAGTGGCAGACACACATACAAGCAAAGGCAGACACGCAAAAAGCACATTCATCTTACTTCTCTTTCAAGAAAGAAAAATGTGTGCGAAGAAGGGAAGCAAAGCAGAAGAAAGAGGGAGAGGTCAGGAGGTTTGTGTGGAAATCTCCCTATCTTTATCACCAAAATGGGACTATTAAAAAGCAAGGGAGGAGGAGAGAGGGAAGAGGAAATGGCGTTGTAATGAATGTGGTGCCACAGCTGCCATCATTTAGAGTCTTTATCTTTCACTTTTATTAGGTGGAGGAGAAGACCGAGGGAGTGAAGAGAGAGAAGGAGGGAGGCACTGACTAAGAAAACAAAGAACAACAAACTTTTGTTTATTATGTATTTTCAATTCAAAACAATTACACAGTGAGACACAGTGAAAGCAGCTAACAGAATATTACACTTTAGCCATTTTGCTTCCATTTAACAGCCATGCTAATGAGATTAGTGACAAAAGAATAAGAGCGAGCAACAAAAACTTCAGTTTCAATACAACTTGTGCTTCTTTTAATGTGTCATGTTTAAAGTGGCAAAAAAGTACAAAAAAGAAACAATCCGAGCTAATGTGATCACCTGAATAAATGCACTCGTTCAGCTTTGTTGTACAGTGATTCAGTAGTGGCTTTATATTTCCTGTAACATACAAACCACAAGCCATTATCTCTTCCATTTGGCTTTTAGCTCATGAATTAGAATATTGCCAACAGCTTTTCACCAGTACATAAACACATAAATATGGAAAACACAAAAGAACCATAACGACCTGCCCAATACTAATCAATTCGAGGCTTATTTATTCAATTAAACCCTGCTGATGGAGGCACTCCTGACTCCCACTTTAAACATGAGAGAATTAAAAGAAAAGAATGAGACTGAGAAAGATGTTCTGGTAAAGGGGAGAAACTACTTGGATAAAAAGACAACTTTCAGTGCAGATTGTTTTCTTTTTTCCTCATGTTTAACGTTCATTTTCTGTAACACTGGAGCCCTGCAGCAGTGAGGACTTGGTAGAAAATGGCTCCAAAATATGGAAACAATAGAACAGAAACCAAACAGCACTCTGAAGTAGTAACTTTGGAGTTGGAAAGCACCAATGTCTCTAATAGAAATGGTAACTGGGGTATTCCTTGTTTCCTCTGGGAGCTGAAAAGGGGAACAGCATTTATAATTTCCACATAATGACTCCCCAGGCTACAGCATGGTTGGAAATTGTACTGCAGAAAACTTGCAAGAGATTTGAAGTTTCCCATCTGTGCAAAGTGGCCTGCTAATGTGTATAAGATGGGATACAACATAGTCTATCATATTAATCTCTGCCTGTTTATATGTACAACAAACACACTGTCGCACTCACTCATCCTATTGGTAAATGTAATATACTAATAAACTTCCACTGCAGTGATTCACACATACACCAACAGACACACAAACATACATACACACAGATCCACATCCTTATCCAGATGCATCGTGAGTGGCTGCATTTCAGTCTGACTATTCAGAGGTGCACACACACGTCACCACAAGAAAACACAGGCCAGCATTGTTTAGATAAGTCAACGTACAGACAGATGCTCAACGTTCCTCTCCATCTATAAATAGACACTCCTAGCAACCAGCAGAGTAGCACCCAAAGGAACAGCATGTTAACTTGATCCTCTACAGCAGAAATGATGGGGAGAGGGGGAGAGAGGCTGGAGGACATGTGGAGGCTCAAGAACAGACACTAGACAAGATTTGGAGCAATATATGGGAAATGGAATCTTTATAAGGTAATAAACTCAGGTCATTGCATCGATTTAATGAAATCCAACATATTGGATCCAAAGGGAAACACAGAGGCCACTCCTGAGGTCAAATGTGAGCAAACAGAAGAACACCAGAAATATTGGAAAACCAACAAGTTTGTCCTGTGGCAATACTCTTAATCCTCCTTAAGATCTAACAACAGTGCCTTTAAAAAGTATTCATCCCCATTGAAAGTTTTCCTGTTATATGATTTTACAAAATTGAATCAAAGTAGATTTAATGAGGCTTTCAATAATGGCACAGAAATGGCACATTCTGCCATTTGCCCCCCCTTCATAATACTTGCACGAAACTCGGTGTGGACTCTCCGGACATGGTGCAGGATGCTTCCAGTGAGTTTGATCAGGATTGCTAAAGAGCATCTTGAGTTATGAGCAAATATGTGATATGCCATGCCCACGCACCAATCAATATGACACTTCAGATTTTGGACAGCAAACATTAAATTGGCATTAAATGAGTGGCATTTTGTCCACTGGGTTTTGAGATAGACATTTTATAAATGAAATATGAAGTCTGGAAAAGTGAAAAGATAGACAAGACAGATGTGTGCAATGTTTTACTCTAAAGTGTAATTGGATTAGGGAAAAGTGACTGATTTAAAAGCTGTTACTTTTTTCTCCATGCACTGAAATCCCAGAGGCTATGACTTTGGGCATTGTCAGCAGTGTAACTGGGAAACTGGGCATGTTTGTCATCATCAAAATCGGTCACAAGATAGTCATGTTTATTGCAACTTCAGCAATATCTGCTGCCTTCCATTGACACACAGCTCCGCTCGCTCATCTGCTTCAGTCTCTTTACCTGTCTGTGGCACAGTAGCCTTCAGTGCTGATAGGCTATTACTCATGATGTGTAACCAATCAGATAGGGCTGTGGGCACTGAGACATTAAGTGAGGGTGGTGACTACAGACAGAGAGAGCTGGCTACATCACAGCCAAAGCAGCACATTTTGAAATTAATTTAAACCTAACCCTAACTTTTTTTTTTGGCTGATCCAACAAACTATTTGATCCGTCACTCAAAACTGTGATACAATCTGAACCGTGAGTTTTGTGATCCTTTGCACTACAATTGTAATTGTGTGTGTTGCGACGGCGTCCATCAACCACTAAAAGGTGATTCATTGACTTAAAGGTGCTTGTTTCACTTGCCTACCGCAGAGCGAGCAGCTAATTCAAAGCTAAAACACTAAGCACCCTGTCACCTACCTTGGATACACACACACACACACACACACACACACACACACACACACACACACACACACACACACACACACAAACCTCGTCACACGCAAATGAGCAACCATGAACAACCAATGACTCAGGAAAACACACAGTTAATATAGAATTGAAATAAACCCGCTAAACCTGAATGTGCACACATGCAGTATCACACCAAAATTATCTCAAACCTCAATCACTGTGAATCCTATTACGTCTCAATATTGTTTAGGAGATTTGGTGTCAGAAGTGTGTGGTTGTATGTACGTGTGTGTGTTCTTGCCTCTCCATCAATCAGTGTCTAATCAGGTGTATTGATTAGTTAATTGCTTGATTATGACAACATTATTCTGTCAATCTGAAAGTATCCATATTGATCTGATTAGATGGAGGAATGAAGTGAGAGCAACAGGGAGAAAGTGATTAGGGAGAAAAACCTGGGGGAGGGGAGAGAGAAATAGGAATAGAGTAGAAAAGAAGAAAATAATGGGAATAGAACAGCCGAAGGGAGTGAACAGAAGTTCTTCACTCAAGTGTCACATTCTAATTAGAGAACATTCACGTAGTTTTTAATAAAAAATGTTGTTCCTGAACTGAACCGGCCAAAGTGCAGCTTTTATTTCCTCCCTGAGAGAAGAGACTCTCTCACACTTTGGTTCCTACCCTTCTTTCTTCTGTAACCAAGGACAGATGAGGAGCATCACTACGGTTACCATATCCATGACAACCTCTCCTGCTGCTATTATTGGGCATGTCGTCAAGGAGACAGGCCTGCACATTATGGGATGCAGACAGAAATAGAAATCTTGTACTGGAAGCAATACAACATATCTCTGGTATTACATAAGAAAGACTTGTGTGAATCTAGTGATGGGATGCCATATTGATTCTAAAACTCAAGCTCAATCACACACAGGGTCAGGGGTAAACGTAACAAGCATCATCAGGATACTGAGCCACAGTCATGATGCAGCTGGTTTGAGCTTGTACTCCATGAAAAGATAAAACTTTCTATAAGCCTGTAGTTTATTTGCAAATGATTACAAAAATACTGGCAAAATGGGAAGAAATAAAAACTGTGCATGTGAGCTAACAAACCCACAAACAAAAAGGAAAAACAAATGACAACAATACTCAACTTGGGGGGAGGATGACACAGACATGTGATAGAACACAAGGGGTTGAGGGTGAGCTCCATTAAAGGTATAATATGTGTGACATTTCTGCATTCAATGTGTAAATACAATTAGATCTATGTTATATATTTTGTTGAGCTGTGTACTTGAATTATCCAAAATGTTTCCAACAGTGTTCAAACCCAGAGAAACCCGTAATTTTATTCAAGGTAACGGTGCGTTTTCATTTGTTTCTAGTTGCTTTAACTTCTGGGGGAAACACTGGAAACATCAGATGGTTCTTCAGAGAGTGAGGAAGGAACTCGGCGAACGTGACTAAACGTGACGTGAATAAAATTCTAATAGTTACTCATCCGTGAACATGATTTCTGCCTGAGTCATGCCAGACAGATTTTCATTGGCAATGGTGGTTGTTTAACAATGAAGACAACAATTCCTGTGCTCCCACGCTAATTCATAATATCATCAAACTACGTCTTTTGTTATCATTTCATTGAGAAACCCCTAGTGGCAGAAATAACTACTGTGCATTTAAAAACCCTTTTATGCAGGGAATATATAAAACCCTCCTGTGGCTTATATTTAATGACAGGTTTGTAGCACTGCAATGCAAAGGTGACACTGTAAGACATAACTTATAATAGTGTGAGGACAATGTTCAGAGAATTGGCAGGGTTTCCTACTGGTAAGACAATAAGGTCACAGATTCATTCTTTCCAAATGTGCATGAGGTCTGTTAGAGTGTCCTTATGCAAAACAGTCACTGTAGGCAGCTCTGGGTAAACCCATCATCTAAATGACGAAGATGTCAATATAATGACAATCACAATAGACACTCTAGAAAATGAACCATTGGGAGGTAATATAGATTCTGGCGGCCTTGGGTTTAATTGCTGTCTTTCAAACACGATGAAAGAACTGAATAAAGTCAACTGCTAAAGTGAATGCATACTGCAAACACAATGTAAACATACTTAAGATGCACTTGGCAATGGCAACAATGGCAATGTCGGAGGAAGGCATTGTATATAAATGTGATGTTTTCTTTTTGACTTCTGTTCTGGTACGTAACAAAACAGTAAATAGTTTTGAAACACATACATAGATATATATTGAAAACTTTAAAACCTTTCAAGTGAGTTGGGACACATTATGAGGCTGCAAAGTATTTCAAGTTGAAACTGGATGTTGGGGTGGAACATAATCCAGTTAAGAATTGTTGTAGTAGAGGGATGAAGCACATTGCAACTGTCATAAAATACATTATCTTGAGCTGTAAATAATTTCATGTTTTTGGGAAACATGGTGCTCTAGCAATACTTTGTGTTGTGTTTGTGTTTTTTTTTTAATATATATAAGACCTAAACCTAAACCTAACTCAGACTCATGCTGATACTTCAATATTGTTAATCAGCTGAATGTTGTATTTGTTAATACCACATACATACACAAAAAATGTACAAACAAACACATGGACAGACAGACAGACAGACACACACACACACACGCACACAGATACATGGTTCAACCATATATTTAAGCCTCTGGTCCATCTGCACACAGTTTCCTGTCTGTCAGAAGGTTATAAAACTAATTGACCACAGCTGTGGTGGTGGTGAGTAGATTGTTTGTGTGTGTGTGTGTGTGTGTGTGTGTGTGTGTGTGTGTGTGTGTGTGTGTGTGTTGCTACCAGCTGCAGATCATTAGTGTAGCAGGTAGATACACACACACACACACACACACCACTCTAGGCATGCAAACACACACGTTGCAGACAGACATACTGCCGCACCTGGTCTATTGCATACAGTGTTGTGTGTGTGTGTGTGT
>JAPZEA010000015.1:12077511-12089920 GCA_029783685.1 Heniochus monoceros | reverse complement strand
GGATATAGATCCCATTTTAATACCAGTTGTAAAATGGGTGTTAATGTGTGTTACGATGATTTTCAGGTGTGTAAAAGAGAAAATCTTCACAGCACTTTATAACTTTAGTAGTGCTTTGTTGCTCTTATTCTTCCTCTTCTGGGTATTATTGTCATGAGGAAGATGAAGAATTCAAAATGACATTGTATCCATCTAACTTAAAGTATTAAGGAAAGTACAGGAGATTGTTTACCTGCACTACCTCACAGAGAGCTAGTTCGGAGGCGTTACCTGTGTTTTTATTTAGCGGCAGGTTGTCAGTTATGTGATTGGAATTAAAGCATTGACAACATTTTAACACATGAAAATATCACTTATTTCTTTCCTTCCAGAGCCATTACTGCTTAACAACTACTTAATGTAGTGATTTTGCTTTCTTGCCACACTTCCGAACATTCTCTACCCAACAAAGCAACTTACAGAGAGTCCCCTCAGGAATAATAAAGCAATTTATGATACAATGATTTGCTGTTAATGGCAAATCCAGTTAAATATGTAATTGCTTAGCTTAACAAAAAGCAGCAAAAGAAGGTATAAATATACCCAGTAATTGTTTGGAGTTCACAGGCATGATCAAAGCAAAGTAGTAGAAAATATTATAAAAAAATATATTTCCAAAATACTGTTTTGCTATAGGTACTGCATCCAATCAGCCAACCGAACTTTGTAGATTTTTCCACTCAGTATCACTGAGAACAGCAGAGATAAGTTGTCAGGGTAAACTCATATACAGCCAGACTGTACAGTAGCTACCAGAGAGTACACACAAACAGCAGCAACAACAACCACAAAAAGAGAAAACATAACAGAATATTTTTGTTTCCTATTTTTGTACTCAAGAAGCAAAATGTATTGTTCTTGTACAAATAACCAGCATGTTACATTACGGTTAAATATACAGTAGGTGGTCATTCATTCTTATACAACATATCTACAGCTATTTGTGCTTTTAGTTTAACAGATTTCATCCATAATCCTTTTTTAAGCATTGTCATTTGAAATAAAAGACACATTGGAATGTTAATGCAAACATTTTTACACACATTTATTTCTTTTTGTCTGGAATGTTTTGCTCTTCCATAAACTGGAATATATTTTAATTGGATATTAAATGTTCTCAAACTGCCTCTGTTGTTGCTTACTGCCTTTTTTTTGTTGTGTCTGCATGGCTGACTGGTATTATGATTATAACTGTTATTATTATTCAGGATTGATCCAGCTTCAGGTAACACTAATCACAGTGAAGCTACGCTCGTTATTGCTTTAATGTCACATGATTGCCACAATCAATAGCATAACATAATGTCTGCAGTGATTAATCAAGTGTTTTTTACACACCCAGCAGTATTGAGAGACCTTGCCCAATTAACCCTAATAGACTTTATACAACATAAGTTTTTTCCGATATTAAACCCCGTGCTTGTCGCGCTTCACCGAGCGCACAGCACAAGCCAATAAAGCAGAGCTGCTGACACAAAGGTGTTAATCTGACTGAGCAGGGGAGTCTAATTTGTACGAGGACTGAAGAGGAGAGGGCGGGCGAGCCAGCAGCCTCTGTGCTCAGGAAACATCTTGTACCCACCCAGCTATAAAAAGGGACTTGAGGTGAGAAAACAAAGCAAAATGACTATGGCTGCTGATGAAGATTGTGTGAGATGATCAAAAGCTCCCGAAAAACTACTAAATGGACCATGTGTTGAGATTTTCTCTGAAGGCAAGAATGAACTTTAAGTTTTTACCAAAGTTCAGTTCCTGCAGCCCCGACCATGTGTCCATGAGCTCGCCTGAACAGCTCCCAGCCCACTCGTGTCAGTAAATAAAGAGTTGGATGTAAATGCAAACGGGTAGAAAGTGAGCAGAAATTAAAGTTAAAAATAAAAGTAGAAACAGCAGAGTGGAGGATAATCAGTTTGAAGAAGACAAATAACGGGTATAAGTGAGGGGAAGGTATTGGTGTTGAGATTTTCAACGCATTTGTGAATTATTTTGAATTTTATAGAATATGATGCTTTGCTGTAGATTAAACAAGCCAACAGTATATAAAGTAATTCAAATGAGCTCAACCTTAAACATCTACAGCAGTAAAATGCAACATTAATGCAGCAGTAATATTAATCCAAACACATCAGATACAATAATAAAACACTGACAGGGCGCATTTTACTGCACAATAAGTACTTTTACTTGTCATTCTTTGAGTATATTTTGCTGATAATACTTACATGCTTTTACTTAAATCATTTTGAATATACAACTTTTACTTGTAGTGGAGTATTTTCTCAGTGTAGTGTCAGTACTTTTACTAAAGTAAAGGATGTGAATACTTTCTGAAGCACTGCGTCACAGACACTCTGTAGTTTTGGTGAGAATCAGTTCAAGGAATGAATGCATATCCTGTTTATTGTTTCTAATTTCACTGGCATTCCAGTGTCTTTCTAAGGAAAACTCCAGACTGCTCTGCTACAAATATCCCAACAAGAAAGGAAATCACATCATTTTTGTCTTGTGATACTGTAAAATACAACGAAACAACTTCAACTTTATTGTCCTCAAGGGGAAATTCGTCTTGAACCAGGCGAAACAGATATAATAAGATATATAAAATAAGATAAGATAAATAAAGCATAATAAAACACACGAAATTGCTCATGTTTTTCAGGTTACTTTCACACATCAGTGATGTTGAACACAGCTTTGTGTTTTATTCCCAGTGCAACAATTCCACTTACTGGCTCTGAGGAAATAACAAGAAATCACATAATAACTGACTGATTCATTGAATTATTGAGTGATTCATAGAAAATGGCCCCTCAGATGAAGTCGTCAGCTGGTCTCCCGTGGCGACCACAGACTCTCTGGACCATGATGATAATGACCTGTCACTCACTGTTTCCCCATGCATACATACAGCTTGTTTCCTCAGATAAACAGTGCCAAGGTGTAAATCTCTGCATGACAAACTCCCTGCCTATTTGTGCTTCATGATATTGTCTGTACTTTTTTAGTTCCCCTGTGGGAATTAGCATCATAAATACCATTTACAGGAGCAGAGGCCTTGTACCCCAAACCCGAATCAAACACACAAAAAAGCTGTTAAACAAAATATGCTGTTAGGAGTGCTGCATCCATTGCAAATTTATAATATTTTTAATACCTCGAAATCTGTTTTTTCAGGAATCTCGCACAAGCAGTTTTTCCTCTGAGACCAGGAGGTTCCAGACTGTTGGTTCAGCTGATGGAGCCAAAAGTAAAGGCTGACTATTAGCCCCGGCTTAGACTAATCAATGACTTCTGGTGTGTGTTTGTTGATGTGTGTGTGTGTCCATGCCCAGAGAGGCGGGGTCGTCAGTTTGTACGGGGAGTCCGAACCACTTTTGCTGCCACTGTATTCTCAGATGGATGTCGTCTACGTTAACTGGTTCCTCTTTGGAAATCCAAGAGTTGATGAATCAGACGAAACCGATTTATAGAATAATAATGTTTTTCTAGCTGTTTTTATGCTTTTAATCTTTGTTCATTCACATAAAGAGCTGTCTTGTTTTTTTCATTTTTTTCAGCCTCCAACACCAGTGGGAAACCATAATTAAGATCTGCAGGGGCACAGGTGAGTGATACCTCTGAGTTTGATGCTACAGTGGTGCTTGATGGTGTTTGAGGACCATTGTAGTTTAATACATTCATATGTGTATTTATGAGATAAGAGATATCTCATTAAATGGACAAATAAGATAAAGGTGGTATAAAAACATAACATATTTTGGGGGGTTTTTGCAATTAGCGTATTATTGCACTGTAAAATGACTTTATTGGGAAAATATATGAATTTTAAGTAAAATATAGTAAAAGAAAAGCTGTAAATGAAAATTAATGAGTAAATGAAAATGAGACTGATTTTTTACTCCACATCCTCATTTTGGTTCTGATAACAGCAAATTTCCATTTTTTTTTTCTTTTGCCAGTTTCAGAGAGCATTTCTGCAGAACTATTTTCTTGTGTTAAACTGTATGTTTTTGCAGGGGTGGTGCGCCCCTGCCAAATAAAACAAACTCATTTACGACTGCCAGTTTTTTACTGAGTGGCAACCAGAGCAGGCTTGAAGGATGATTCTGGTTTATTTCAACTTTATTTCAACTCATCTTTGTATGTTGCTGCAGTTTTTCTTTCTTTTTTCTTTTTTTTTTAGAACTAAACCAACCAACATAAATTCTTCATTTTCACCACCAACCCCAGCATGCATGAGATAGGATTTCCAGGGAAGCTCAGTGTGCAGGTTGTCTGTCCATCATGGAGCTCTCACAAGCAGTACTGCGTTCATACCTGCAGGGGGTTATAAATCCCTCTGTTCTATAACTCCTCCTGCTGTGATTGGTATAGAATTAGTTAGGAAAGTCAATAACAGATAAAAGCTTTTACTTGGATTTATATCAGCACTGTATTTCAGTTGCAGGTTTTTAAGGCTGGTGGTTAAACTTATTTATTGTTGAAGTTGTGCAATCAGAGTAAATTTGGCGTGAAACTCCTTTTGATGACAGTAAAGAGTTCATCCACGCTGGGGGGAGGGGGGACTGACAGTTCATCCCCAGCATCAGTGATGTGGGTCAGTGGGGGAGGAGGAATCCCACAGCTGTTCCACACTGCTCATGTGTATGTGTGGGTGTGGGTGTGCATGCATACATATGTATTGTGTACATGCATGTGTGCTTGTGTGTGCGTTCGTGTCACTACATCTCAGTCTCTTGACGGTGTATGTTATTAATTGGACCCTTTCTGCATTCACTGCAGTGTTGTTGCTTTGTGTGTGTGTGTGTGTGTGTGTGTGCGTGTGTGTGCGTGTGTGTGTAGGATTGTTTCATTTTAATTTCCATAACAGCATGAGCAGATGTTTTGCTGCGTGTGTTTATGATATGTAAAGTTTTAGCTGTGCATGTTAGCTTTATACCTCACACTGCATGGTTGTGTTTGTGTGTGTGTGTGTGTGTGAGTGCATGGCTGTGTGTGTGTTTGTGTGCATGTCTGACTGTGTGTCCCTGGTATTTAGTTAAATGTAGCTTAATGGTCCCAGCAGCAGACAGGCCATTTGAGCGCTAGACGTCATTTCAGCGTCATGTCTCTGCTGCAGCTCTCGTACGGAGCAATAAACACAAGATTACATGTTTAAACAATCCATCCACGGCTGTAAACATGAGCAAAAGTGTGTGTAGCCATGCCGGTCACCCCATGAGGCTATTCGTTACACACCAGAATGAAAAGTCATTATTGTGTTCTTACAAATGGGCCAAAAACAGCACAGAATGTCACTATTAGCATGGCTGATAATCACATTACATTACATTCATTTGGTTGACTCTTTTGTCCAAAGGAGCTCACAATAAGAGAAAAATATGCATCATAAAAACCCATATGTACTATTATATACACTGACTGAACTTTCTCTTCTAAACTCTCAACCATTTACAAGTTAAAATCTTTTAAAAGGTTTAGTCTAGTCTTTTACCTTAACTTTTACCTTAATAATTTGGAAAAGTAACTAAAAATGAGAGCAGACTTTTAAACATAGAGTAACTTACTGGATTCGCAGCATGACACACATTCACAGAGTTAGATCAATGTTGCAGTACCCTCTGTGTGTGTGTGTGTGTGTGTGTGTGTGAGTGTGTGTGTGTGTACATGTGTGAAGCAATGAGAGTCCACTAGGTGTCACAGTGTGTTTGTATTATGATCTTATGTCAGTCAAGCGTGTCCTCCTTCACAAATCACGACTCCTCTAACACAACCACGACCCGTCCCACCAGGACTCTCTTCTCTTCCTTCCTTTTCTCCTCTCTTCTTCCTCTTTTTCCCATTTTGCTCCAATTTTTACCTTTCCCTTCCCATCTCTTCTCTTTTCCTCTCTCCCCTTCCTCCCCCATGACACACTACTTCAGTTCATTCTTGCCACCTTTTCTTACATTTGTCCTCTTTCTCAGTAGAAGCAGATGCACAGAGAAAGATGAGAAGAAAAGCATAGAAGTGAGAGAAAAGGCAGGTGAGAGAGGGCATGCTGAGAATGATTAAGGGGGAAAAAGAGGGAGAGAAACACAACTGGAAAGAAAAGCAGGACTAGATAGACAGTAGGTCAAAGAGCGTTAGAGAAAAGATAAGAGAGTTGGAGGGAGACGGTTTTTATGTTGATGTGTGTGTGTGTGAGAGAGAGAGAGAGATGGAGAGGGAAAAGGAGGGATGGAGGAAGGGAGGAGGGGTTTAATCCTGCCTGGATTATGGTATAAACTGGTGCTGGAGAGCAGGAAGAGATACGCTGGACAGAGAGAGAGAGAGAGAGAGAGAGAGAGAGAGAGAGAGAGCGAGAGGAAGTCCCTCCATCCATCCATCTTACTCTCCATCCGGTAGCGTATTTTTCTCCCAGCGCTGCATGATTTTGGTTTGGATCCACCGGGATCTGCTGAAGTCATCTGAGAGGAATCATTCAGGAAAAGAGACGTCAGGAAAAGAAAACTGGGAATATGTGTGTGATCAGCTTGGGGATCCTTCGCTGCCTGATGCAAAGGACTGAACTCGTGTGAAGTTTCACCAGGACGACCCAAGTCTTCCATCTCCCTCCTTTTTTTCCCCCCCGGCATCCTGTAGATCCAAGAGAGGGAGCATGGAGGAGAGGAGTGGATGATGGGAGGAGCAGAAATAGGATTAAGAGGTGCAGGAATATGGCGAGACTCCGATGGGACTCCCGGTGCGCAGAAGTGACCTTTGACACCGGAGACAAGAGCTTTCTGGACTCTTTTGTATGCTGGGGTAACCAGCTGAGCTGACATCAAATCACCAGTCACACACTTTGTATCTCTTTGTTTGAACCTTCTTTCCAAACCCGCATGTCTGAAATGCTTTTAAAGCTTTGACCACATGTCGTCGTGAGTAATCTTCAGTTCCATTCTGTGTATGATTTGGGGGAGTATTTTAATCTTCCTGCAACCCACTTTGAGGCACCAGCTTGTGTTTCTTCTAAATTAGCGTCCTGCATTACTGGACAGCACATGGGATTGATTCAATCTCCCAGGAAAAGCAGCTCTTAAGTCTTTCCACTCAAAGGCTGCGGCTTCTCGGTATCGTTCTGAGAACTCTGTGGCTGCTTTTAGGATGACATACTTTCTCTGTTGTTGGATGTTGGACCCGTGCTTTTCCAGGACAGGCCTCGGACTGTCACACATTCTTCACATGTCACCATGGATTCTTGTTCGTTTTTGACTGTTCGGCTACAAAGTCCGCCTCCCTTAAAGTCTCTGGAGTCTCAAGAGTTGAGCAATACATGAATGTCCTTGAGAAAACTGCAGATTTGGAGCTTTACGTTTCTTGAACGATTACCAGGCAAGTTGAAAAAAGTGTTTCTGAGCTCCTGTGTGTGTTAGAATTAAAAAGTTAGTGCTTGTAGTACATAAATGATGCCCTGCATCTTTATATTAACAGTGGAACACACACATTGTTTGCTCATTGTGACGAACATACAGAGAATTAGCTCAGTCAGCTCTATGGAGCTTTTTAGCTTCTTTTAGCACCATGTTTTGGTTTAAACTTTACCGTTTTGGCGCTCTCACCGCTATCATAGCATAGTTTTTAGACACTAAAAACCCAATGTACATTTTCTGTCCAAGACCAAACAACAAACATGCAAAGTTAGCAGCTAGCTGGTGAACATAGCAGAGCATTTAGCAGCTGAAGAGCCAGATATTTCTCCCAGGAGGTGATGGAGACCAAAGAGCTAAAAGAGAGTGAATACTGGACTTACATTCACCAGATAGCCAGAGGGATGACTCCAAAAGAATGCTAATGTTGCTACATAGCTGCTGAATGTGTAAGTTAGCTAACAATTTGCTACATCAACTAAAAAGCTTAAATTTGCAGTTACGTGCGCAGACAAGTTCCTTTAGTTTTGATGGTTGAACTTCAGGTAACGTTTCTTTTATCGACTGAGAATAATATGTAGAATTCTGTAGATTAACTATTCCAATGCACACATGCCCTCTTACATTGATTTTGCCATCTTTAAGGATTCAGAGATCTGTCAGTATCGTGGTTAAGTAGTAAACATGTCATGGAGCGCCGCAACACTCTGCCTTTACACCTCAGCCAGGCTGATGCTCTTGTTGCTCCTATGCAAGACAAAAATGTTTGTAAATCAAAAGTTTTTGACTTGTTCTGTGAAATCTAAGCAGCACTGTAAAGCCTTCACAGATTTTATTCAAGCCATTATCAGGGGTTTACTCCCACTGATATGACAGCCACCAGCAACTTCATTGCACCTTTAACGCTCCCCTCTCTCACTATGACCTGAGCACTTCTAATCTCACTTTGCTCTGTCCCAATTTCATCCTTTTCTCTTGGAGGCAGCGTGCAACAATTGCCGGACTGAATGCGGATCGCAGCAGCTGCAGGGATGAACCGCTGGAGCTGGGGAAATGCTGGGAATACCAGTAAATCGGACAGAAGTGGGCCGCGCAGAGGGAGGCTGATGATGCTGCTGTGGATTATCCTCTCCAGCTTGCCGTGCCTGATGGTCGACGGCCAGACGAGGATCTCACCAGAAACGTGAGTTACACTCTCACTAGAAAACCCCTGACACTGCCTTTTTACCCCCAGGGACTGAACCATCAGGAGGAACAAGGTCTGATGTTAGTGTAAAAGCTGTATATACACTGAATATAATGAAAAATTTCACATTTGGTTGTATAACAGCAGGCATGAATGGAGATCATGTAGGTTTTATGAGGATAAATTTGCACATTATTCACACAAAACACGTCATTTTTCACTCCATTAAACTTCAGAAAAATCTTATCCTTCACTTTATCTGCACCTGCACTTTCATCATACTGTATTTAACAGGTGAAATAACTCAAAATCTGCACATCCTTTCCCTGCATTCACCTGATTCAGTGCATTTTGAATCAATCTTGTGCACTATGATTGCATCCTCACTTACAATGAGACACAACGTTCTGTGCATTTCGCAAGGAAAAAACAAAAGCATGTTAGATGACCACATACGTGGCGCTTTATTAAGACATTACATCAGCTGTTGTAGCGGGTCATTTCCCCGTGGACACCCTGGCAAGTCCACATGCAGCGTTACCCTTCTCGAAGCCACGCGTCAGATGGATGAGTCAATAGTGTTCTTTCTATTTTGGCTGGTGACTCCACACACATACATATGGGCCATATGGGCACCGCTGGGGTCCAGCTGAGAGCCAAACTATCCTACAGCCTCTCTACAAGCAAAGAAGGTGAAGCTGACGTATACATTTGGCTAATACTCGGACATTAGAGATACTGTAATCTGTTTCAGTATAGATATAAATTAAAAAATCAGTAAAGTAAACAAATAGATATGCTTGTGACTGTGTTTCCAATTTATTATTTATGTTTTGCTTTGCTCCACCAATTTTTCAACTTAAGTCTAATGGGCCTTTTGCCAGAGTAAACTGAGATGTCTAGAATATAGTATTACATTACAGCCTCACTTAATGATCCATTAACGTTTAATCCAACAAAATCATAAGGTCAAAATTTCAGTTTGTCCAAATATCTGCAAAAGTAATGACATTCCCATCAGCCTCAGCTATACTTTTTGTGTTTTGTGCAAATTAGCATGCCAAACTGATAAACATTATATGAGCTAAACATCAGCTGAATGTTAACACTGCAAACGTGCTAGCATGCTAACGTTAACATGTAGCTCATCAGTGTGCCTGTGGACACTATCACAGAGCTGTTGGCACGGCTGTTGACTAAGTCAGCTGATCCACTCTGCAGTCAAAGCTCACAGTATGTACGACCCCAAATGACATCTTGAGTACAATAAGTTTTTTTTCCAGTTAAATCTTTATTGGCAAAAGATTTGCAACACCAAATAATGACATATATGAAATATCTGTTGCTTCCCATTACACTTTCTTCAGAGAAGAAAAAAGAGATAAAGTACCAAACGACTCACAGGGACTTTATATCTTTTTAATGTGACACAGTTCTTTATTTCGCCAGACTGCACGAGCTAAAGGCTCAATAAAAATAACACAGAGAGCTATTGATCAGCAGCATCCTCATCTGGTTGATCTCTGCAACCAAGTCTTATCTGTAAAACTTCCATTTATTCCTATTCTAGCGGAGGGCTCTTCATACAGTGTTTTAATCACTTGTATTTATTCATTATTGAATCATTCTAATAGTGGGGACAAAATATTTCTAATTTGCAGAAACAGACGCTCTTTCAGCAACGATGCTCATCAGAACAGTACTTTGTTCTCCTTTTGTGAAAGAATAGATGTTTAGATAATAGACAAACATAATTTGTTATCTATGTTTGGTATTGGTAAAAATTGTTCTATAGTTCACACAACCATTGTTACTTGAGATTATTGAATCAGCACATGATGGTGGTTTATTCTTTATTTTATTTTTTCCAAATTGCCATCTATATACTGTCCTTTTTAATATCTTCCACAGTCCTTTATTGATTATATTTCCACATTAATCCTCACATTTCAGTCTGCTACATACTGTGGTGTTTCGCCTTTTACTGTATAAAGAATTTAGAAACTGGTGTTGGAAAAAACAGTGCTAATCAGAAATTAACCACTCAACATTTCATAACA
This sequence comes from Heniochus monoceros, assembly GCA_029783685.1. Classification (NCBI taxonomy): domain Eukaryota; kingdom Metazoa; phylum Chordata; class Actinopteri; order Chaetodontiformes; family Chaetodontidae; genus Heniochus; species Heniochus monoceros. The sequence continues at coordinate 12,079,244 of JAPZEA010000015.1, read as the reverse complement.
CAAAGATGGCTTTTACACAATGGACTTACAATAACTCATAATGCTTAATTTGTTTTTTTTTTTTCGCACACCAGCGTTCATTATATTTATATTTCTTTTGGGAATGAGACGCTGTGTTTGTTTGCTCTCCAGAAGCCAGACGAAGCTCTTTTTCCTGAACAGTTTTCAAACCTCCTGCTGACTAAAAACACTAACAAATCGATATAGTGCTGTCAGTCCACAGTAGCCCATTAACTGTGTGTTTGTGTGTGTTAAAGCTAGAAGGGGTTTAGAGGGACAGAGAAATACACAGCATTTTGTTAGTAGACTTGTACGAACTGGATGCTTTTAATATCTGTGCTTGTACATTTGTCAGTGGCCATTCGTACTCTAACAGTTTGGTCAATCCATTAGATTTATCAGCCGAAACCATAAAAGCAACCGCCGATTAAGCCTTTTCCCAATATATTGTGTGTATTGAGTGTGTGTGTGCTGTCACTTGGCAGGCTGGTGTGACTGAGGGAGATTAGAGCTCCAGGGACGGCAGAGTTCAGTGGGCCAACACAGGTCACCAAGTCCAAAGTGCTTCACTCTGCCTGGGGAAGATTTGGCAGCAGGGCCCCTCTGGCTCTGGAAGTTAGCGGGCCATGACCAGAACATTTCAGGCCAAGAAGGTCAAATCTTTAGCCTCAGATGGAACATCATTCTGCTGCCATGAGGAAAACAGATAACTGACAATAAGACGCCAGCAGCAATGACACATTTTTTGAGGAACAGCAATTTTTTTTCTGCCTGTGTAACACTCCAGCACTCCTCCCAGAAAAGGCTGTAGAAAATTCAACTATTATAACCTTGATTTGACCCAAGTATGGCCTGCCTAAGGCTCTATCTTAATCTGACCTTGTTTGGCCTGCATAGTGGTGCTTTAGCCTACAGCATTACAGACGTGCACATGCACAACACACCACTAAATGAATCAATTCCTCATTCATCTGTCAAAATATTTTCTTGACGCTTCCTGAAAGCAGCTCAACAGTGATCTGACTCATTTCAAGGCAACAGTCAGGAGAGCCTTTGACAGCCCTGAACAACAGAGGAATATTTACAGCACAACACTCTCCTCACAGTTCAGAATGAACCCACGCTCATATTTCAGAATAAACATATCAACAAGTCAACAAACCATCAGCCAGTCTTCAGCACCAAGGCTGGCAGGCTAGCCGTGACAACCCTGCCTGCTAACTAGCAGCGATCTGGCTGACTCCCCATAGGTTGAGCCATCTGTCACATCCTGTCTACTCTCTAACCTCTATTACCTTACCTTGGCTGCATTCACATGGAGGATTTGTAGAATTACTGCATGTTATTGAGCACAGAGTAAACCCCTGAACTGGCAGACTGTCCGCTTTTACTGCCACCTGAACAGTAATCTGTTTTAATCTGTTATTGGTGAATGCTGAGTAACCTCTTAATATGATTGGCTGCATACGCCCATGGTCACCTTCAATGCAGACGGTCTAATTAGGTCTTGTTTTTCAGATAAGGGACAAGTAAAGTAATATGGACAGAGGATGATTTAGAAACGGGCCTTGTTTGTAAGTTACACAACTACTGGATTTATTAATGGCTGACTGATCATTTAGTAATGTTTTATAGATCACCTCTAAGCAGTTGATAAAACTATGCTTTAGGTCTTTCATTGACTGGAACTTGTGACCACTTATCTTCCTGAAAAGGACTGAATTTATTAATGA
>JAPZEA010000015.1:11983350-11994189 GCA_029783685.1 Heniochus monoceros | reverse complement strand
GTAACTATCAGTAATAAGAAATAAAATGAATCAGTGCTCATGAAGCACAACAACTGTATAAGTAGCTCAGCACTACAGAGGCGCAGGTGACAACAATTCCCAGCCTGCAGTTATGCAACACAACAAATCATAAGCAAAGCATCACTGTGCTCTGTAGTTTTACTGTTGCAGTCATAGATTATAGTGAGTTTTTTTGCTCTTGTTTATTCTGTTTTTTTACTGGAAGCAGCACTGACCAAATCTGATTTAAAAAGGATTAAACAAATGAGATTGAACATGTTAATAAATGAGGTTTAAAGGTGATAGTACGTGGATTTGATACCTTTAGGCAGGCAAGCTGTTTCCCCCTGTTTCTGCTAAAAAAGGTGTATTTCCCAAACTGTTGACAGAGTGAAGGAGACACGACAACAAAATCGCATGTGATAAGATAAATTGCTTTTAAACCAATACACAATATAACCTAGTTGGATGAATGCTTGATCATACATTTCACACTGAGGTCAAAGTGTCTTTCTCTTTTCTGATAGGCGGGACGGTTCTTTGGCGAGGTGGATGGATCAGTGATGACCACGCTAATCAGAATGGGCATGTTCAAAAGGTAATGTCTGGGTGTCATTGCCTGGCTGTTAGCAAAGGACAGGGGGGTTACCGGGGGTCCTGACAGGGCCTGCGAGAGCTCAAGCATGTTAAACGTCATATAAACTTCTCTAATCCAAAATCTCTATAGCATGAAGCTGCAGTGCCCCCACATTGTAAATGTCAAGTGCTATGTTGTGCATTGCGGTGGCTCATGCACATAACAGCATGCATTTGAGTCTGGCTCATGACTTTGATTACATATCACCTCCATGCTGTATCAAACAGAAGTGGTTGCTGTTGAGTCTTGTCTCCTTTAGTTTTTGGATCTTATACACCTAAGCCTGCATTAGTATGCATGTGAAACCCAGAGCCTGGAGGGCATGCTTCACTGTCATTATAGCGACTCAAAAGCTTTGTTTTTAATGCTATATAATGGGAGAGTTTTTGCCCTGTGCTGTTCTGTCTGTGTGCCGAGGGTAGCTAATTCACCCACCTTTGTATTTGTGGTACAAATATCCCTGCTTTTTCCTTTTGCTGCCCTTTGAGCTTCTTTGACTGCTCTGGATTTTTCTCCCTCTTACTTTTCGCCCATCTTTTATGTTTGAAATCTCATGAGTGATGTGCTATTTTTAAACGGCTAAAACATTTCGTCATGCTTCATTTGACACAGGATATTACATAACTGGTTTTGAGCATGCATGGACTTCAGTGGCTGTGTGTGTGTGTGTATGTGTGTGTTTGTGTACATTTGCAGTCTATATCCACATGCTTCTGCAAATTTGCGTATTTACGTCTTCTTGTGATTCTCCCTGCACAAGGACCAAATAGACACAGTGTACAAAACACTGGCTCAATCACCTGTTTAAAAAGAAAAATCATTCAAGCACTGGGATGATTTTCTCTCAGGTTTCTTTCTTTTCTTAGTTAAGTCGGGGATCAGGGTTTCTACAGAGGTTAAGCTTAGCTATACGACACTCTGTGTAATCGTCTCTTTGGGGGTCAAGGAATCGATATAAGCTAGTGAAATACTGCCTGAAGAGCAACACGATGTGCTTTTGTGTGTGTGTGTGTGTGTTTGTATGTGTGTTTGTGTGTTTCTTCAGGGTGTCCTTGTTTGACTACCAGGCCATGTGTAAGATGAACTCGCACTCTGTCAGCAGCGCCCGTCCACTTCTCAGTGTATGTACATTATGCTCACACTGTATACAATAATATTATTAACAAAATGGTAAAATCAATTCTGCACTAACTACACTTTCTTTCTGTCTCTTCAGCCGTTCTATGGTTTGGCTTCAGCCCTCAAGTGGTTCCTTTCCAACTTCCTTCTGTAAGTTTTGCTTGGTGGCAACCAAAATATCACTATTTCTGTTTTTTGCGTAAAAGTATTGGAAAGTTGGAAACACAAAATCATTATAGTTTGACATTTTGGGAACTATAGTTCTTTGCTCTCTTGCCAGGAGTTAGATAAGAAGTTCAATACAGCTCTTGTGTCTGTATGGTAAATATGAGGCTGCTGCCAGCAGTCAGTTAGTTTAGCACAGAGACTGCAAACAGCTAGCCTGGCTCAGTCCCAAGCCGACAAATTCTGCCTACCCGCATCTCTAAAGCTTACTTTTTAACATAGTATATCTTGTTTGTTTAATTTGTTAAAGAAAAGAAAAAGTTCACGATTAACACTGGAGCTTGCCCACGTAGGGCTCTATAAGTGAGCATCCAAATTTTAAAATGAAATCTAAAATTAACAGGGAGCCACTGCAGAGAGGTCAAAATAGGTGCACGTCCATTTCATTCCTCAACACAACAGACCTAAGTTCGGCTATGTCTAGTGAGCCCTTGTAAAACCACATCATGTTGTTTTTGCAGTCTGTACATATTTTCTTATGGCTTAAACAAACCAGGCATAACATGTTAATTAGTGAGCTGTAGAGACGCGAGTAGGCGGATTTTCTTACCTTTGAATAGAGTCTGGCTGAATAGAGCTGCTTCCCTCTTTTTCCAGTCTTCACGCTAAACTAAGCTAACCGGCTGCAGATGATAGCTTCATGAAGAAGTGTCCCAAAATGTTGAACTATTCTGTTAACGTTATCACCCCAAATTGGATCAAGGGAAGTTCATAAAGGGCTGTCTTTTTATTAACAGCTGCAGCTTTTACAGTAGTGTGTTCATTTGCTTCATTAGAAAAAACAGGCTGGTCATCCAGTTAAGAAAAAAAACACAGCTACCAAAGATACCAATTACCGCTGAATAACTTGAGGACCCATTTTAATATTCCCATGACACAACTTTGGGTCCTGGCCCAGTTTCTGAAAGCTGCATGCAATCTGCTTGCAATCTGCTTTGGTCTATAACGATGGCCGCCTAATTGACTCCCTCTCTCTGTCCACTCTCCTCTCCTCTGTCCTTCACAAGGTTTCTCCTGGAGTTTAATATCTGTGGCTTCTGGCACACGGAGCATTTCGCTGACGGTGAGCTCTACAAGAATAAATGGGGCCAGTTAAGGTCAAACTCTATACATCCTTATGATGAATGTCCCTCAGTATGTGCTTTGAAATATATAATGTATATTCTGTAAATAATTACAACCTTCAGTATTTGCAGTAATTTGCCTTATAAGCCAAGTCTTTATAAAACTTTCAAGTACATTCTAAAGGGAGCTCAGTTTATTTAAATAATGACATAAATGTAGCAAGTCTGGGCTAATAATGTTCACCATTAACCCTTCACTCACTCAAAAAAACCCTCATTACATTTTCATTACGTCGCTCTACGCTACCACTTTCCACAAGCATGTTACAGTAGCTCAATACCAGCTCATACTGTGAGTTGTGTGCAGCATTGATCACTGGTCTAGAAGTCATTACGGAATAACAACAGATCCTCTCACCTCTCATCTGCCTCTGTCTCCATCAATCACACGCTCACCCTCCTCATCACTCCGCCTGCCAATCATCCACTCTTCCTCTTACTCCGCATCATCGTCATCGTCCCTCCATTCAGCCAAGCCATCTTTCAGCGTGTGTGAGTATCTGTCTTGAAGTGCTCTGTAAAACCTTTTTTAAGTTCTGTGTTTGGTGTAGTGTGTGTAGTATACTTCAAACAAAACAACATTCAGTGTGTCTAATTATGTAAGTAGCTTTCAGTGGGAACAGGGGCAACTGGCACGTTCTTCAAAACAGGAAGTAAGCATGGTGATACGCTGAAGCTAATGTCATTCAGAGGAAGTCAGACAGAAAGCATAACTCCCATCCAGATGTGGAATTTCAACCAGCCATAATGGCTTTTCTTTCTGCTTTCAAGCCCATGAATTTACATGTACACAGGCACCAAATTCAATTTCACCTTGAGTACACAGCAAGCTCGAGCACCTCTGGTCATGGTAGAAAGAGCAATAAATGGCTGATGTGTGAAGCACTTAAATAGAACCCAGTGTGCTCCTGTCACACACTCGCAGCCTGTCAATCACCAACAAAACGTCAAACTCTTTCACACACACTTATTCTAATTCCTGACCTCAAGACATGACCCACATCTATTTCTCCATTAGCCTCAGCTCATAAGAAAAAAGGGGACATCCTGCAGCCGTGTGACACCGAGTACCCCAGCTTCGTCTACGAGCCGTCAGTCAAAGAGACCAACAGCATTATTAAGTGTGGACGCTGCCAAAAGTAAGCACACACTCACGCACACTTACGCACACACAAATCTGCAGTGCAGTCCTCTCTAAGCCCTAGACCAGTCATATTAAATTGTCCTTCTAAAATCCATTTTCAACGGCTTTGCTCTGCTCTGCATACTGAGAGCAGTGTGTGTTTATGCAAGAGTATCAGGAAGGGGGAAATAAGTAGAAAGGAATGGAATTAGATGAGGGTGCACAAGGTGATAGAAAGACTGAGAGGCATGTGGAAAGGAGGAGAGAGAGAGGCTGGAAAACTGAGAGAAAGTATTAAGAGAGGTAAATGAAAAAGCAGAGATGGGGGGAGAGTGGGTGACGGAAACAGAGATGGAAAAACAGTGGGAGGCAAGAGGAGGAGGAAGAGAGGGAAGCATCACAGCATGTGTCTGTGAGTTTGAAAGAGAGAGAGAGAGAAAGAGAGAGAGAGAGAAAGCTGTGGTTCTGTGGCTACAGTATTATTTCAGCAGGTTTGTGATCATAGGTTGAGTGTGAACGCCCTCGTGAGGCCAAAAGAGGTATAACACAAGCATTGCTTAACGTGAGTCTTAGTGTTAGTTCACTTTATTACCCAGTAAGACCAACTCATGCTGCCAAGTAAAGCTACAAAATTATTGTTTTGCCCACAGAAATAATCATTTAAATGATTGTATGAAACATTATGCAGGATTTTTCATATTATTATTTTTTCATCAATTCAACAGTCATTGTGGACATTTAGTCTGCCCTGGCTTGGCGCCCCCTACTGAACAAAGTGTTAATGCCATACATGACATGATAGCTTTTGTTGTGTGCACATTTTCACACTTTTTCTATGCATGTGCTTGCGTGTGTCAGGATGTTTGTGGTGCAACAGATCCCAGAGAGCAACCTGTTGCTGCTGGTGGTGCAGGCAGACTGTGACTGCTCCAGACAGCACGGACCCATCACCATGGAGCCCAAGGAAGTCAAATATATCCTTTAATATTCTGGTACTGATGGAGTGTGTTGCTTCATCTCGAGAAATGATCTCACCATAACACACATGCTAAATTAGATATAGCTGGAGTGTGCTTGTTTTGATTTATCACTGCAGCATCCTGCTTTTACATTCACACAGGGAGCTGCTGATCACAAGTGTACTTTTCATATTTGGTAGAGCAGGTAATATTTCAATGCATAGCTCATATCAATAGCAGAAGAAAAGGTACAACAGAGCTGTATCTTATATTTGTACTATTACCCCAAGTAACCAAAATGTGATGCAAAAAATCAGCTCTCAAAAACAAGAGAAAGATTTTTAAAACAAGTAAAAATATCTTGTCTCGAAGAACCCTGAGGATGTGGACTGACCAACAATCGGGAGTCATTAATGTTGCAATAAGGACAGAATCTCTCACCAGCTTCCCAACCGTGACCATTATAATTGTGTTTTGATTAAGCTTTTCCCCATGCACCATAATGCCCCCAGTCAGATTCAGTGTGCCTGCTGTGGTACGTTTGTGGCATATGCAATTTTCAGTGCGAAATGTTTGTATTAATATTTGAATGAGAATTCGAGAGAAGCCTGTTCCTGTTCCTGTTGTTGCTCCTTGACTGCTGCTGTACATAATGCCTCGGTGAAGTGCGACAGGATGAGGTCACAGAAGATTCGCCGACGCCCCGAGTCGTGCCACGCCTACCACCCTCAGGTCAGCTTGATTACCTCACATCAAGCAGCAGCTGCAGCCCGTGCACAGCAGCTTTGACCAATTTTTTTCATAAACTACATTATGATAAAACACACCACCTCGCATTGTCTTATTACACTGTGTCTGTGCACCAAATAGTATTTTCTAATTGGGTGATGGTGCTGTATATCTGCTGTTAGCTTAATTGCATTGAATTGATATCAGAAGGCTTAAGTCGTGAAATCACTTGCTGTTTGTCCCTGTAGGAGAACGCCAATGACTGTGGAGGAGCTTCTGTTATATCCCTCTCTGCCTCTCTCTTCGTCACCTGTCTCTCCTTTTCGGCACTTGTCTCCTGATGATGGACAGCTTTTCTGTTTCTCCCATTTTCATATAAAGGAGGAGATTGGCATGAAGCAAGAGATGTGTTTGGATACTGGACACCTCAAGTGGATTTTTTTCTTAAAACTTACCTAATTCTGCACATTTTGGTCACGACAGCCGCAAACCTCGTCTCTAACGACAGACCTTTGATGTGGTTTTTGAGCATTTATGGGTTGACTCCTGGAAATTATTATATCTGAACTGAAAACTGCAAAGAAAGCAAGTTAATGGGCTGTTGTTGCCATGGATACTTTTCCATTAGTTACTTTCTCATACACCACTTTGCATCTCAAAATCAAAAGGGACTAAAGAGATGCAGGTGGTAGCCATGACGTGCATTGATAAAAGGGGATTATGAGTCACAGGATGCAACATAAAAGTCCAGGGGGGAAAAAATGTGTCTCTCATTCCCCATATCCCACTGAAAGGAATATTGCGGACACACATGCATATTATATATGCAGCTGCAAGCATGCACACCTCGAATACTCCATCATCCTGTATGCTTCATCTACAGACTACATGCTAATGAGAGACGGGGAGAGAAGGGCTACAGGAATATATGGTAAACATTGTTGTGTAACATCAGTGTTGCTGCTAGAATGTTTTACGAGGTTGTTTGCAATACTAGCTTCTCTGGATCGTCTACAAATCTCTAAGGATGATGGCGCAGTGCCGAGAAAGTAATCAGAATGGAGTTATATAAAATTCACCTAAGCTTAAGAATATAAAGAGTTCCTTGAGGATCTAATTTTTTGAGTTTTTACATGGATTATGCCACAAAAATGTTTGTTTCTGTGACACATCTTTTAAAAAATGTCTGCCTTTCTGTCTTTCTCAGCCGTGTCTTTCTGTGTGTTTGTGCATACTGTATGTAATTATGTTTGTTCATTTGGTTGGCCATCGCTGCAGAAACTGGAAGGTTCACAGGGTGTCGATCTACAATCAGCATGGGTAATACGACGATTTTTAATCACAAAATGCAATTACATGGTGCATGGTTTACCCCACAAAAGATGCAGTTGTACCAAAACGTAAACGTGTTTCTGGAATTTTAACAAAAGGTCTGTTTTAAGATGGCAATGATGCATTTGGAGTCTGTGATGTTGGATACTTCACTCAGGCCTCAAGGTCATGCAACTGCGACATGACGGCATAAATAGCAATGTAATTTTATAAATTCATGATAAAAACAAAACACAAAAAATAATGTAAGCGCTGACTCTGGGAAACAAGGTTGTCATATGGAAAAAACATTCAGTTCTTACTGTGTGAATCTAATTTTGGAACTGTCATACATGTAATTGCAATGTAAATGAACAGTGTAAATCTAACTGCATAGTGTATTTTTATATTTGCTTGTGTTTCATATTTTGAACTTGAGCATTTCATTGTATTTTGGGCTGTGAGTGTCCCCGTAGGTTTTTCTATGGTATTTCCGAATCACCTTACGAAGCATGTCTTTGAGTTGAGCTTACAGTCTGATGACAAAATTGCCTGAGAATTTGCCTGTTCATGTAATAAACTCAGATACATTTTATGTGTGGCTGTGCATCATGGCAGTATCTTCTGTCTTGCTGTGATTCTGGGTGATTTTATTCATCTCTCTCATTCTTGTTTGTTATTTCCACGATACAACATTCTGTATGTTGTATGATTGACAGGCATCCACATTGTATGTTGGTTGACTGAAGTCATGATTTGTACCAAGTAAATAAAATTATCCATCTGGTTTTTGTACTCTATTTGTTGTCAGTGTGCGTTCTCTTTTGTTTGTCAGGGGTTAGTGTCAATGCACAAACATACTAATGATAATACCAAGCTAAAACAGAATCAGAAATTCAACTAATACTCAAACAGATGGTAGAATCTATTTAATAGAAATGTGGATTATAGCTCAATCATCTCTGTTGACGACAAACTTTTTTTCAGAATAGTATTGAATCCAACTGGAATTTAATCAAAAGTGCTTGAAATTGTTTGAAAATTGACTTCTGGTAATCATCTAAAATATCAGTCATCCACAAAGATATTTCAAAATAATTTTCCAATATTTTGATGGCCAACTGTGACTTATTTTATGTCCTGAACGACTATTCAGTATATCAGGATTGTTTTATTCACTTTTCAGATGCAGCAGTAGAATCTAAGTAACAAATGACTCACCTGTCATCATCCAGTACAGTTTTTAGGGGATGCTGCCTCATCTGGGCACCCTGGCAGGAAGGTTTGGACCCCCAGCCCAATGAGTGTGAACTGAAGGCAAGAAACATTTCCCACACATCTCCCTGTGACCCTAGAGAGGCTCGGTATAATTCTGACAAAATAATCCCCTCTCTTCTGTGGGATTATAAAACAATGAAACACTTATCATATAATGACAATACACCTACTCCATTTTGCTTTTTAATTTGATATAATCCTCTTTATCTTTCTCATCCAGAGTATAGGTTTTGGAAGGCCATTTATGCCACGAAAAAGAACAAAACGGATTAAAAGTTTGCAATTATTAAAAAAAAATCCCCGCAGTCAAGTCAAAATTTAGAATATTAAGCCAACATAATGGTTTGACCTATTTACTTGATCACACTCACAAGAGAAATCCAGATTTGAACTTTTTACTTCGAAATTATGAGAAAGCCAATAACATAATTCATTTTTCTATTCCAGGCTTAAACGGGCCGCTTTATTTGCGCGATAACGACTAGAATTAAGATACTTTTCCCTTCTTTGTGCTTGTTTGACTGTATCGTGTGTACAGGGTGTAGTTCATAAAGTTGTCCAGCATGGGCGCTAGTCTCCCCGCTCTGTCTCATTGTTTGAGGTTCGCTGCTGCTCTACACCGCCGAGCGGAGAGCGACGGGCCAGAGGAAAATGGCGGACGGTGTGGATCACATCGACATCTACGCCGACGTAGAGGAGGAATTTAGCCAGGTATTTAATACATATGCACAATAGTTAGACTAACTGTGCTATTTTGTGTGTGTTTGCAAAATCATTTGTTGCTGTTATTTCGAAGAGTGGCGTGCGCTGTTTATCGAATGAGCTCTGGTATAACGTTCGGGGCCCCGTTTCACCATGCTGCAAGCCTGCATCCTCACCTACAGTTATGGGCTCGAAATATTGCGTCTGTTGTGTTGTTGGCATTTAACACGGCATGTGCTGCACATAGTAAATGGCATGCAATGTGAAACTAAAATTTATTTCTTTTAGTAAATGCGAAAAACAATCGCATTCATTGTTCAGCATTAACAGTTTCAGGCCTCGGCCTCGCCGCCTGTGGCGGGCAAGCAATCTAAACAAACTTAGCTGCGTTAGCTAGCTAGCGTTAGCTGCTTTTCAGAAAACATTAATTGTGTTAAGTACGTTACATTCGAAGCCATTCGCGCTATCACTCCCCACAAGCAAACTTTAGGTTGAAACGAAATTTACTGATGTGCCATTGAGTGTTTAAGTATGAGCTGAAAACGTATTTAAGAGACATACGAATTGTTTGGCTTTGACTGTTAGCTTGGTTAGCATTAAAGTGTCTGCTGGGTAGATGTTGTTTTCTTCCTCCGCACACGCCCCTTTGCCATACAACCCGAAAATGCCCTATCGGTCTAATCTGAGATGCAAATACCAGCATTTTAACGAAACAGCTTTGGAAATGCGTGTTACGATAACCCATTGTGCGCACCCGGGAAGCATTCAGCCGCTGCTAATGCTTGGAGTTACGGAAGTCGTACAGCTTTTTCTGTTGGATAAATTGATTAAATCTGAGGCCAGCAAGGCTGAGAGTTACTAAATTATGCTTCACGGTGCACCGCCAAATCAAAAAAAGCGTCAGTTTATATGGTCAAAGTTTGTGAAAGCCTCACTGTGATTATTCAGAAATGCAAAGAGATTATGTGGGACAGGAAAAGGGTCGATGAAACCTGGTGAGTCTGCCTATGGCCGGTTTATGCCATCCTAACATGACGTATTTACTGAGTGTGCCTACAGGTGGGAGTGTCAGCAATGCTATTAATGTATTTACACCACAACTGTGATGAACTCAATAACCTGTTCTACCTGCATTCAGCTCAACTGCACATTGTCTGCATTACATCCTGCTAAATGCACAGAAAATATGACCTAAATGTTCAGTTGCCTCAGGCATGTACAAAAAAAATCTAGGTGTGTTCACAGGGTTACACTGACAAAGATTCTGTTTACCCTGTATTAAGATAATGTGAATCAGTGTTTAAAAATAAGCATTATACAAGCTCTAAAGTAGGGTTTAAAGTAATGAAAAACACAATATAAACAAGATATTTTTATGAAGCCCATCACTTAAGAGCTGTCTGTCAGTAGTAAATCAAAGTAAATTTTATATATATGTTTATCAGTTTGTTGCAGCAATTTCTGGCGGTTTATTTTTGCATGTCTACCAAAATACTGGTACATAAGTGATAAACAACAAGGTCCATTGTGTAAGATTTGGTAGATTTTGAGTATTATATTCATGTGTTTTCATGTGAAAAGAAGATCTTTCAAACACTGACTGCAGAAAGCACTTTTCACGTTTTTAGCTAC
>JAPZEA010000015.1:11900192-11913425 GCA_029783685.1 Heniochus monoceros | reverse complement strand
TTAAATAAAAAAGATTCAATTAATCAATTAATGATTTCACTGATTTAAGGCAGCAAAAATGCCAAACATTCTGTGGTTCCAACTTCTTAAATGTGAGGATTTGTTGTCTTTATATCAAATCACTGTAGACTGTGTACCTCTCGATTATAGATTGTTGGGCGGACAAAAACAAGACATATAAAGAGGTCACCTTGCTGTTTAGGAACTTGTGATGCACATTTTTCACTCTCCTTTATACTTTTCATCAACTAATCGAGCAATCACAAAAAAACCCAGACAGATTAATCAACAATAAGAATAATGGCAAGTTGCAGCCTTACAAGAGGACTTTGTTAATTGTAAACTGCAGTAGTCAGTGTAGATGTTCACACTACACTACTGATTGTTATCCTGTATTCCATTTGACTGGAGCTCAAGAGGCTAATAGCACCTTGACTGAGAGAGGTTAGGGGTCAACCTCTGTTTGTAAAAAGGGCCTTAGAAAAATACAGGCAACCGGCCCAATAGCTTCACTCATATTCAAAGAATGCTCACTAATGACAGCTTATCAGTCTGGTCTGATAACACCTTGACGAAAAAGATTTATGGTCACTGATAAGAGCTTGTGTCATTTTACATGGGCAGAGCAGCCGATCAAACTTGGCAGGAGGTCTCTGATGATCATACTGCTGGTGGAACACTGAGTTAATCTATCAAACACAGTCCAAACACTATCAGCACTGAGAACAAACAGTCCGATTGGATTTAACCCTGAGGATCCAGCCAATGAAGTATGTGTGCACCATGTGTGAAGATCAACACACGTGACATGGAATGTTCCGGCTTACCAGCAAATATTTATCGAGTTGGCAAACTCTACTGCGGTAGAATATCCCACCGCCCCCCATTAAAGCTCGGACACAATGCTTCAAGCCGGGCCGCCAAATCACCTTCGGAGCTGGAACAGTTTCTCTTTTGTATTAAAAGTTAATAAAATAGGACAGCAGTGCAAATATTTTTACAGCAGAAAATGAAGCCAGACACACAGGTGCATTGCAGAGGCTGAGCGCGGAGGCAATATGGTTTTGGCTTTGGAGGAGGCATGCGCTGTGTTTCAAGCGAGCAGATCCTTCAAGTTCAATCTTTCAGTCCGTCGCCAAATGCACGCAGGGTAGAACGAGTGTGCAGGAAGGTTTTATATGATGCAACAGTTCAACAAGTCATTTGAATTAGAGAGATTCATGCAATAATTAATGTTCTGCATTGCTACTTCAGATGAAAATCAATGTATGCGTATTATGTAGTCGAGGATATTGAAAAAAATCTTCTTGGTGAACAGTGCCTTAACACACTGTAACAATTTAAAGAGGAAAAGAATCAGTTAGGACGATATATGTCAGATGTTGCCCAGCCTCTTAAAGTCTTTACCAAACACAGGGACTGAAGAGGGAGAGAGATAGAGAGAGGAAGGAGGGGAACAGCCAGAGTGCATAAACAGATGGTCACTTTGCTGGGGAACATTAAATAGACATCAGAGATGCTGTAGGCACATCTGGAGTGGCAGGAAGCTGTGCGCATGGAGCTGCAGATCTGTGGGATAATTAGATGAGGGTCAGGACTTCAGTGTGTGTCTATTTATGTGTGTGTGTGTGTGTGTGTGTGTGTGTGTGTGTGTGTGTGTGTGTGTGTGTTGGAAGCTCACGGTAAAAAGTAATGGAGTCAAAAACGTAATGAAGATTTAGCCTTTCAATGTGTGATGTATATTTTAAACAGCTTTTTTACCCTACGTGTACAGTCTCAGTGGCAGAGTTTGGTTCAATTTATATAAAAGCACCTAGATTTTGCCCTGAAGTTACGGAAACTAAAACAGACTAGTTTCACATGTGTTTCTGAAAGTTATTGTCTCTCAGAGGCAATTATATAGTCTAATAAAGCTACAGTCATTCATATGTTTGGAATTTTTGCAAATTCTTATTGGTTATCATCACTTAATTTCAGTATTTACAAAGTTTGTCAAAGAAAGTGTGGTTTTATTAATAAAACTGCCAATACTACTTCTATTGTTATGTAGTTTTGTGTTATTAACTGCTTCTTAGATGTAAACTTTCTACAGATGCAACAAGGAAAATGCTGTGCTTGATTTACTTTAACCAGGTTTCCCAGGAGGTCAGAGGCTTACAACATATGCCTTTACAAATGATGTTTATATGACCCACCCACCTAGTGTGCCTGCTAAAATAAATCAAGCCCAGCGTTCAACTGATTTCTGCTGTTTGCTGTTCCTATAGAGTCAGTGCAAACGCCAACATCCTGGAGGTGACCGAGAATGTACTGTAAAAGGAGAGAAAAATCAAATATATACTTCAAAACGTGAGATTCAACCCGATTAACATCTCTATGAGCCATTTTTTTAGTTTTCTAATACAGCAGATGACTGAACACAGAGGTCCATTAATGACAAAAGTCAAAACTAACAGTCTCTTGGTTCCTGTTCTCTCAGTTCATGTAAAATCAAAACAAACTGCATTATGATATGGTCTTGCTTCCATAATTACACATATTTCAAGTTGTAAATGAAGGTTGAGATAAGAAATAATGGAAGGAGACCTCAAAAGTGCTCAAAAAGTTCTGCTGCACATAATCCTGTGCTGTTACACATGTTGCAACATAAAAAAAGGAATGAATTTAAAGGTTAATGTCAAAGGAGAAAAGTTTGATGCATTTAGTCTTTAGCATCCAGTTTGAGTGTGCAGTAAGGGGCTATCAGACCGATTACATAAAACTGGAAATTAATGATCTGTTCTAACAACATGCTGCTGCAGCAGAGGCATGCTTTACATTTTACAGTTTTTTCCTTTAAATACATCCAACTAATTTCTCTCCTTCTCGTCTCTTAAATTCTAATACTTTGCTCCAGAGAGACACTCTGCTACTGCTCTTTTTTCTTCCTTGAGACATTGCAGACTGTGTGTACGTGAACCTATCCACCCTTCCTTGCTGGAGGTGGGAGGTGGAGGCCAGAGCTGGCGCTGGTGTCGCTGCTCTGTGTTCTTTGTGGCTGTGGAGGAGGAGGAGGGACAGGATTCAGAGTCCTGCGGTGGGAGGTTTAGTGCACTGAGTGGGCAGCAACTCCAGCATCTGCTCCCTCTTAGCGGCAACCACACTGGGTGTTATTGTTCCCGACAGAGATGAAAAAAAGGAGGGGGGGGTGGGAGGCTGGTGTGGTAGGGATGGAGGATGACATAGGAGGGGAGAGAAAGGGAGAAGTAGCAAAGCTTGGAACCCAAGGTTAGAAAAGTTGAAAATAAAGACAGAGAGATGTGTAAATCTGATGATGTAGAGTTTTGGTGGGTGAAAAAAGAGAACGAGAGCAGGAGTGTGAAGTCAGATGTGACATGGAGGGAGGGCAGGGAGACCCATGTTGGGGGGAAGCCTCATAAAAGCATCATTAGGGAGTAGGCTGTACCTCCAGGCATGCTCGCCCAATGACTCACACCTACAGCTTGTTAGGGCTTCCACTCGCCAGAGAGGAGGCCGAATTCAAGGCCACGAGCAGGGCTGTGTGTCAGAACACATGGTGAGAAATAGATAAATAAAACAACAAAGCTTCGCATGTCTGACACTTCGGTTTAAAAGAAAGGGAAAACCACTTCCAAAAATAAAAGACAGACTTTTTTTTTTCAAGTACATTAAAATGGACACCATTGGTTTATACATTCACATTCATCTAACGAAAACCAGAGGAGAAAGGGAAAGAGGAGGGCTATTTAAAGTGTCTGATATATAAGTACTGTATTAAGAAAAAAATAGCTAGCATTACTTTATCATCTAAATATCAACTATCCTGCCGTTCAACCCAGTTTGTCTTTATAATCCGGCTCAGGGGTCAGTTTCGACTTTCAATTCAATCAGTTGTAAAGAGGAACTGAAACTGCGGTTGATTGGTTGTCGGTAAGGCATCTGTTTCGGATCGTGTCCTCAGTAACTGGATGCAAGGACGATTATTGAAAAGAGGGACTTTCAATTTTCACATTTTGATGAGAATCGCTGAAAGCAGTGAACTGAAAGTGAAAGGACCCCAAAGCCATTCTCTGTATGCTTTTTTTCTTTTTTTTTGTAATTTGTGACATTTCACCCTAAAACTAATGTTGTCCAACAACATTTGCTAATAATAAACGACAATAATCACAGTGTTTCCACATCGTACACCGATGTGCGCGTACAACAGGTCCATCGACGGAACACGCTCTTGTTTTTGTTTCTTTTTAAATAGAATAATAATCATTAACAACAATAATCATGACAATAATGTACATTGCAATCATTTCAACACAAATGTTGAAACCAACCTAATGATGAGAACTGAGGCATTAGTCTGAATCTGTTAAACGGCTGCTACGCCTCCAACAATGTGCGTGTATTTACATGAGTCTGTGCATGACTGTGTGTGTGTCTGCAGGTGTGTGTGCTTATATGAATGTCTCATGCATTGTGGGTGTGTGTGTGTGTGTGTGTGTGTGTGTGTGTGTGTGTGTGTGTGTGTGTGTGTGTGTCAGATTGCTAGCTGGGGGCAGCAAGCAAAACAAACCCAAATGAAACAAAACCAAAATAAAACAACAAAATGGAATCATCATAGCTGACATTCTAAAAAATAAACAGACACAAACTGTACAGGGACTCGATATTATTCTGATAACAAGGCCACTTTTTCACACTGGGTTCACTCGTGTTTGTGCTTTTTTTTTTTTTTTCCTCTAAAAGGTTTCTGCTGTTATTGCTTCAAATGGCAACAGGGAGGCGGACAGAGGGATGGAGGACGAGGTGGAGTCGTGACGGTGAAGAGGCGTTTGGTGTGCAGGAGCATCTGTCGTGCTCATTCAGGACTTCAGCAATGGTGCGCACAGCCGGTAAAGTAAGCAGAGGAACACGAACCAGATGAGGTGTTGGACTGTTACTTAACACAAACGCTCTTTTGCAGCCTCTTCACCTGCTTTCCTCCATTTCTCTCCATCTGTTTGAATGGCGGACAGACAAACAAAGGGAGAAACAAGACACAGACGTGACAGAGGAGTAGCTGACGAGTCCAAACCCCACTGAGCGCTGGACTCACTCTAAAGCATCCTCGAGGTCGGCTCGGCTCCAGGTGTTCAAATCCTCAGTGTGCGTTTGATTTGTTTTTTTTTTTGTGCTTTTGATGGTTAAGAAAATGTCCAAATTCTGAATACTGAAGAAAACCCACCCCCTGAACTCGATGCTGCTTTAAACATCTCTCCATTCTGCTCTCAAAGCTTTTATCTGCTGCTTCATTGCATGCATGAACTTAAGGGATGCAGAATGATGCAAACAGCTGGCAGAAAAGCGCTTGAGTTCAGACTGATGTAGCCTCTTGTGCATCGTTTGTTGCTGACACTGAACACTAAGAACCTTGATGTGATGGCCAGCTGTGCTCCTCTCTGTATCCACCAGTTACCTCTCCACAGAGGTAAGCTGAAGGTAGCTGGCCACCACATTCCTCCCCCTCAACCTGATCTGACATCTCCCCTCCGCTGTCTCTTGAGGGTAAAGACTTGTTCACTTAATTTAGCGTGAAATGGAACAAGTGTGACCCGAGCCATAACACAAAACCTCACACACAAACAGCTATTAACACCAGTCCCGCACCCTGTCAAAACCTCTTTGGCCTTGTAACATTGCACTCACAAGTCTTTTCCTTTATCCTGGAGCGTTTGGCCGGCTGTCACAAGTCAAACACAGTCAAACACAGTGGAGAGGGAGATCGTGTGACTGTATTTGTGTGTGCGACAACGAGATGCATCACACAAACTGATTCCTGGTTTCTTCTCTCCTCCTCGTTTCCTTGTTTTCTCTCCTCCTCTTGAACAGGCCAGCTTCTGTCATTTCAAACTCCTCGCTCCGCATGATCCATCCGGTTCTTCCATCCTCTCCGGCCGATCGAGCGCACGACACTCTGCTCCACACCAGTCCAGTCCAGTCCAGTCGGGCCGTGATTCAAACCAGCCCTCACCCCCAGCCCTACGTGGTCCTCAGGTTGGGTCCTCCTGGGTTGCTGACTGACTTCTGCAGAGCGTTGGTCAGGTGGAAAGCCTGGAGAGGCCCCTGCCCGGGAATCTGGCCCTGTCCACCAACTGTGGCGGGGTAGGGGCCCAGAGGCTGGGAGGTGCTGACAAGTAGAGGCCCGGGCTGCGCCGGGGCCTGATGTGGGGTTGACAGGCCGTGAGCCGGACCGGACCATTGTGCGCTGTAAGCAGCGGTGGGGGTGTAGTGGATGAACTGGGGAGGCTGAGGCTGAGGTGGAGTGGAGGAGGCAGGGGGGTGGCACAGGGAGCCCTTGCGAGCGGCCAGAGAGGTAGCGGTGGTGGGGTTTGTGGGGAGGTGGGCTGAACCTCCAATGCTGCTGGTACACAGCTGGCTGGGAGCAGAGTACTTCCTGCCCAGACTGGCCGACTGGATAACCTGCAGAGGTGGATATTAATAATGTTATATTACAGCCAATGTATACACATATGTATACATTATTTACACATATCAATTTTTTGAAGTTATTAGCTCAACTTGCAGCCCCATCTTGCAGAAGTCCACCAGTTTTAAGCCCTTTATTGCTTTAGTTTATAATGTGCTTACATGGTGCATGTTCAATATTACAGCACAGAAGCACTGGATGTTTGTGGGCTTCTTGGTTTATAATGAAGCTGCTGTGCCCACTGTCCTTAATGGGGAATGTGGAGGTGACGAGGGAGGCAGGGGCACAGCAGCTACTAATCCAGCCATGATGTGACGCCATGTATTTTTAAACTGACCTCGTAGCTGTGTCCCTGTGCTGGGGCCTGCTGCAGCTGTTTGGCACTCCTCTTCCCCTGAAAAAGATTAGCACTTGTTTTAATTCACTCACCTTGAAATTTCATTATGACACACAAGCAATCGCACAGAACGGTTATTTTCGAGACCTCAGGAATCAATAAATGAAGACAAAGAAATGGTACTGCAGGATTTTAACAAAATGCTCCACGTTTCTTAGAAGCAGCCTGGAACAATGAACACTGTGCTACTTTATCTACTGCTGGATGTTCTCAGAGCTTGACTTAAAATAAAGCATTTGCTGTCTTTTCCCTGAAACTCTGGAATATTAGATCATCCAAATTAACTGATTTTTTTTCCACTCCTCTTTTCTTAACTGATGTTCTGGTCAATGCAAACAAACACAAAGTGCCCAATGGATACAGGACAAACACATCATCAGCCAAATGCCAGTAGGTTTTGGCAGAGGTGTGTTTACTCCTTCTGCCACTTTGGCTTTTAACAAACTACCATTTAGAGTTCAGTCTCTTTGCTCGCTCTGTCTTCTTGTCTGGTGAAACTAAACACAGGAACCGGTGAGTCATCGCTGGAGGAATATTTTCTGTGTTGAAACAACGTCTGCGACAGTTAAGATGGATCATAAACCTGTGAGAGGTTCATGGCGTCTCTGGCCCAGTTGTCCACCAGTTTATGGAGGTCATCGGTGAAGGTTCCTTTCCTCTGGTGGGGGGCCGACATGTTCGGGGGCAGACACTGAGAGCCCCCCTGGCTCTGACCCAGACCGCCTGAACCGCTCACAGCATTGGTGCTGTTAGTCCCTGCGGAGGGAGAGAGGAGGAGGAGAAGAGCAAAGGTTGTGAGATACTGTTCAAATTAAATGATAATTGATGTTATCTGAAGGAATGAGAATGCATTTCCTGTCGTGGCCATTAAAAGGGCTGTTACATGGTGACAGGAGCTGGTTTTAGGGTCGACATGGTCATAGAACTATATTGTTTAGTTTTAATGATGGAAATAATGATGAAAGAGGGGAATATGAGGAAAAACTGATACTAGAGCAGCATTTCAAAACAGTATATGGGCCGATAAATACTGAACCTGTGTCAGAATCTATCATATGAATTAAATCAGAAATCTGGACTCCCATTGCTTCAGGTTAGTGCTACACTGGGCAACCTGTGAAGCTGACATGCCCATTCACCCACAAGATGCTCCAGCATGAAAGAAGCAATGCTGCTGATCAGTTGCTCTGTGTACTGTACCACAGATGTCCTGCTTTGATTTATTTTTTGACCATTAGATGGCACTCAAGCTCTGTAACAGCTGATTTGCTTTCAGCCAGCCCCGAACATCAAACTCATCAGTGCACCGCAGGGGGAAAAAAAGAAAGCACACACTGCAAACTGGCCAGGGTGTCTGCATGTAAGTGCTGCGCTTCTGTTGCATGTAGACACTGTTAACATTAACTATTGTATGATACCATGATGGTAGCGTGTGCCAAGACTCCTCACATTTGGTGCCTCTCTACCAATCAATCATAAAAATACCTCAGCTCTTTCCTAAAGAATTTCAGAATTAAACTGCAGACACAGTCCTGACAATATGCATGAATATTTCTCACCAATGCACAATTCTAACATGTCACTCAGGCCAGTGAAAGATTACAGAGTCTTCATTTCATTTGTAGAAAAAGGATCCCAAAGCCATGCTGACAGAATGAGCTTGGCTATGAGATATTTATCTGTTCATCTCAGAAACTGCACGAGAAAAGACATAATATGCAGGGATTAGCCGGTAAAAACTAATCACACAGTTGGTCTGACAAAAACTGTCATGTCATGCTAAATAAAATGGAGGAAAATAAGAATGAGGAGACGCTGAGTCATGACTGACTGCAGCAGCATGGGATTCTGGGCAATGTAGTCAAGACCACGAGCCATGACGAGGGAGGAGAGGAAAGGGAGGAGTGGCTAACAGCTGTTCAGGTGTGTGTGTGTGTGTGTGTGTGTGTGTGTGTGTGTGTGAGCTTGCAGGTGCATGCACTGTCAGTTTGACTCTGTGATGGCAGGTCAATTCAGTCATTTCAGTCCTCAAACTGGATGATCCTTGAAGTGTCAAAACTGAAACACACGAGCTGAAATAACCGAACTGAACTGATCTCAAATCTGGCAGAGGGAGCAAAGTTGAAATCTAATGGACATTAGAGAGCGGGGGGTGGGAGAGCGAAGTGCGAGGATGGAGGAGGGGGATGGATGGCGGGAGGGAGGAAAGACCAAAAAGAGAGATAGTTACTACAGAGCTGGTTGCAGGGGCAGACTTTTTTCACCATCTTCCCTGTGCGGCCGGAAGACAACGATTGGAGGATTGGGAGAGAGTCAGAGTTAAACCCCGCCCACAACACCCGACAACCAAACACAATGCATCCGAGTATGATTATTAAACCCGAAGTAGTCAATAAACAACACTTTTGGGGTTGAGTTGCCCAATAACATCTTAGTAGACAGGTATGTCTGTCACAAGGCTGCCATCTTTATACACATCAACAACTGAGGAAAGATGCTTTTCTTCTGACAGGGCCAAGACGTTCTGAGGAAGTGCAGACACCAACTTTAAGCACACTTGGTTGACAGTTACACAGTAACAGAGCAGTTAGCTCTGGAACGTAAATATTTTGTAACCAAAGCTCTTGAGGATAATACGTGTGTTTAACAGTAAACTAAACTGAGTCCTTGCACACTGCCTCGAAGTCTTGCCTGTGTGCTGCGGCTTGAAGATGCTTTTGGGCAACCAACCCCTGGTTCTGAGTCCTCTCTGCAGCTCACAGGGCCACACCAGATCTGGGTCCAAATTAGGATTCATGTCTATCAAAAGTACCCTGTTTCCAGACCTCTGAATCGCTGCACACGTCTCTGATTTGGTCAGCAGTTTAAATAAAGTGAAGTAAAACAAACTGGCAACACCGTCTTATCAATTTTATGCCAATGTTAGATCACTTGTCCTCCTAAGTTTATGAGCAATAAGTTGTGATCAATAAGACCCAGGTCTGCCTCTCTCCCCTCCTGGCTGTGCAGTGACAGGGGAGCAGGTGAGAGAGAGGGGTGGGGGTCGAGGAGAAGGAGTGAGGGATGGGAGGAAGGAAGGGAGAGAAAGGGTTTGAGCTGCAGAGGGTTCAGAGGCATTCATAAACATCCCGTCATCAAGCACATTTAACCAACGCTACATATTATGATTAGAATATGATCGGAGGAGAAACTATTTCATAATCACAAAAAAATACAAATTAAGACTTACGCACAGTAACTGAACTATGCTTAAACGAATGAGTCACTGCAATTAATCAAGTTTAATTAAAACAAAGAATAAAGTTCCTTTACAAAACAAAACCGTATGGCAGAAATCTCAAGTCATCAGGTCTCAAATTGTCTTTTTTGTTAGTCTGCTTGTTTTCACAGAGGCAAAAGTTAGAAATGGAAGCAACCAGGATTTAACTGACACACAAACTGTATCATCTATCTCTAACTTATCAGGACTAGAGATGAAATGGGGTGTGAATGCCTGTAATGCTGCTGGCAGCTTACAATGCTAGTTATCATGGATTTGAAGCTTATTTGGCCGTTAACCTGCTGGCACAGAGCATTAGCTGAAGGGCCAAGATGTAAACGTACAGCACAATGAAGCTGTGCATTCATAGCTGCTGTTAGGAAGTGTCTTTTCCACCAATTTGTGTTCATGCTGTCAAATCTGGCTATACTGCACTAACAGATATGAAGTTAAAGGTATAATCCTCGAGATTTTCATGAAATCAAACCCCATTTTTATACTACTTACAGTCTGCATGTTTGAAGAAACAATCATTCAAGGTTTTTACCTTCTAAAATCATCTCTTTAGATATTAGTTTTCACTGTTAGTGGCAATGCTGGCCATCAAACCTACCTTCCAAAGCATTTTTTAACAGGTGATCGCTTTTAAATACTATATGCTAATGGGACAAGCTGGAGGTAACTAACTTTACTGTGTCCTGCTGTCCTGAAATCAGATCATGGTTGCTCATGGCATGATGAAAAAGATACACTAGCTCTTTTGCTGTATCTCCGGCAAAGTAGCTGCTTAGAGAAGGTCTGCTGCCCACAGAATTTTTGGACCTGTAGTTTTAAACTGCACCCAACACGAGCAGCCCGGGGTGTCGCCAAATCAACCAGGATGAAAATCACAAGGACTATAACTTTAACGTTGCTGGTTTATATAAAGTTTTATGTCCCGGACTGATTGGTGATTTGGCTGCTGCACTTCACATATCCTCTGGAGAGCTAACAGCTCATAATGAAACGTCAGTTAACACTTTGTCGAGCCCTTTCTATCGAATATGATGCTATGATTTTATTTTTGACAAAGCTGTTATTCCAAGCAGCCGGAAGTGCACAAAGCTGGCACTGAATGTGAAGTTAAGCAATGACTTTTTTGCCAAGGAAGAAAGAAAAGAAGATAAGAAAGCAAGAATACTGGCAGAAAGATAGAGATGAAGAAGATTAAAAAGTTAAGATGACGATGAGAAACTCTGGGATGTAAGAAGACTATATTTCTCATTGTGCTAACTTTCTGTGTCCTGCAGTAAGCTCTCATGTCTGATTTTTCTTCTATACCTAAAAAGTGTTATTTTCTCCAACATATCCAATAAGGACATTTGTACAATTGCTAAGTAATAAACAGTAATATAGAGGCAGCAAACCTAGTTTAAAGGCCCTGATTTAAGCTAGAAATTTAGCCTGGCTGGTATTTAAAGGAAAGCACTTAGATCCCACCTGCTGCAGTGAGAAAGCTGTAAAAGTATAAGCCTGCCTGCTCAGCTCAATAAATGTTTTCTTCTAATGCCTGACTTTTTTTGCAGACACCAGTTTTCTGCAGGACACTGGTGATATAACAAGCAGAGGGTCTTCCTCCATCAAAGAAGGAAACCCACTGGAAGACAGGATGACCGAGACTTGACAGATATAGGAGTAAAACAAAAAACAAAAAAGAACAAAAGTAAGTACGGGTGACAGGTAAAAAGAGAAGAGCAAAGAAATAAAGCGTTACACACAAAGAGCCAAGCAGGGCGTACTCAGAAAGCGCGTCCTCCTGCCGCCAGGCTTGAAGGCCAAACGCTCCGAACCCCAGCTGAACTTTACACAGCCTGAAGAGAGGGAGGAGGGAAGGAGAAGGAGGAGAGAAGAGGTGAGGAAATAGGAAGGGAGAGGTGAAGAAGATGAAGGGAGAGAAGATGAGAGCAGCAGAGAGACAGACAGAGAAAAACAACAAGAGACAGACAAGACCAAAGGACAGAGAAGGGTATAGATGAGAGGGAAGGAAAGAGGCACAGGTGAAGGAATACACAGGAAGAATGTAACAGTTAGCCATCACACTGTTTCCACACAGAGAGACACAGATAGAGAGAGACAGAAAAAGACGTGAGAGGTGTCTCATTGTGAGGGGGTGAGGACAAACCAACTGCATGCATTCGTGTTTGTGTGTGTGCAAAGTATTTCTTATGTTGTGGGGAAGCTCTGCTGCAGACTGGGGGTTCGCAGCGGCATGCCTACCTGGGGTGGGAGCACACAGGCTAGGCACAGAGAGCGCCCCCTCGCTGGTGTAGGCCGAGCACAGGTTGTTGCTGGAGGGAGAGGGTTTGAGAGGCTGGAGCAGGGTGCTGCTGCCCGAATCGGCTAATCCTCCTGGGGCTAGCAGAGCCAGCTGGCCGGGGTACATGGTGGGGACGCTCTGGGCGGATAAAGTGCTGCCTGGAGATAGCACAAGGCATAGGCAGGAGAGGACAGGGCAGATACGACACACCGCAGAGACCAGAGACACACACACACACACACACACACACACACAAAGATAATGGACAGATGAGACACCCGTAAACCCCCAGACATTTACACAGACACCACCACACACACAAGCACGCAGAGAAAGACAGACGGAGAAAGCAGTCAGAAATGTTCAAGCCCTGAGCCTGCTCCAGCGTACACCCACATGCACATGTAACCAAGCATAAACACACACACACACACACATATGTGCACATGGATGCATAAACACAGAGACGGTGTAACGTTAGGGTGAAGGTTTTTGACCATCCTGTGGCGTAGTGGCCTTCAACATTACAGTGAAAATTTTAATTGCTTCTGTTCAGAGGTGCAGGGTTTAAATGGTCGGTTCAACCAAATGACAAAATAATACAGATTTTCTCACCTTCTTCTGGTGGTATCTCAAGTTCAATTTGTCCAGGTTTTGGTTAAATTTAAACAAGACAAGTCTACAGCCATGCTAGCAGCTCTACAAGGCTATGCTTTCTGCAGGTACATGCTAACATGCTCACAACTTGCTCACAAAATGCTGACTTGTTAATCATTCTAGTTTGGCGTGGCAGCATGATAGCATTTGCTAATTAGCACTAA
>JAPZEA010000015.1:11874698-11885018 GCA_029783685.1 Heniochus monoceros | reverse complement strand
ATGCAAAACACACACTCACGCAACCACATTCCTCCCTCCAGGACCTTGAAGGCTGCCCACAAACCCCTCAGTCATGTCGGCTTCGTGTATACTGGGAGTGAGTTACATTCGCTGTTTTTATTTGAATGCATCGGTGCTTCACTGGATTGCAGAAAATGCCAAAGACAGACACGGGATAAACTGGCTGAGGGAACTTAAAGGACCTCAGCCTCGTGAGTTGTGAGTGTTTTGCTATGAGACCCAACACAGTAAGACTTTCCCTCCTGAGGATGCCCTGCAGGAGAAACAAGACCAATGAAGCAGTGCTTTACATGAGCGCAAATCTGTGACAACTGCCAATAAGAAAACAGTGTCACTAAGCTGTTTGCATAACCCTACATTTTCTATGTGGTTACTATATTTACTGCATTGTTGACTTGAGGACTCTCACAACTTCAACACACAAACCCTATGACAGCTTACAGTACATGGTCTCTGACTTATTTAGCAATTCAGTTCGAACAACTCCATATGTGACTTAGCTCTGGGCTTTGTTTGAATTTTTTGCCACTAGTGCCAATACAATATCAGTACAGTTTTGTTACCAATTAGGGCGGTGTGATGTGACGATATCTTGTGACAAATCAACAGAAAAACATCTACCGTTTCATTTAATGGTGCTTTTATTTTTATTTATCGTTTATTTCATTGTGTTGCAAATCACACTGTATAAAGCAACATTTTCCATCATTTAGACAAGGCTTTACATCCTTGCACACGGCACAGATGCTTTTAATATTTTATACATACGTATTTTACAATTTGTTGCATGTTTTATTGAAACGTTCTCAAAGGATCTAAATAAATGGAGAAAAAACTTTGAGGGATAACAGCAGCCTTTTTCATTTAACAAAAGAAGTCACAAGTTTCTCAGGCGTTAAATGTTGCTTAAACACAAGACTGTGTACAAGAATTTTGCCTAAATTAAATAGAATCTAAAATTGGAAATACATTATTAAAACAGTAAACATCTGGTTGAAGAAACATGAAACAAGACTACGAATCCAAACAGTAATTCAATGTAAGCTTTCCACATTTTCCATTACTTGGTGTTGCAGAGGCATTTTGGTAAGCAGCACAAAGCTTTAAGGTTTCATGCCCAGCTCTACTGTTACTGCACTTAAGCTGCATATCGGAAATAACATAATCCAGGCCATAACATTTGTCTTACTCTCTTCAGTGCTTTTATTACATTTTACAACAGATGTTTTGTATGACTACTAATGTGGCTACAAATGCACCATCGTGAAGTCTAATTTAGCGACTGGGACCTGTTAAAACCTAAAAGGATTTGTTGCAGCATGTCAAAGAATATAATGAAAAAGATTTCAGGGTCTGTTAAGTGTAAGCAGGACTGGCAACATGGCTGAAATCAATATGACGATGTTAATATGAAAATTTTCTCAATGTAGATACGTGCCAGTGCGAAATCAGATTAAGAAATAGGCTGATTTTCAATCCAGTGAACCGTGTTCCTCTGTTAAGCACCACATCAGACAAACTCCTCACATGTGTGACACAAAAATTCAATAACCTAGTGCTCGAAACCATTAAACTCACGCAGTAATGACTTTCAGACACATGCTCCTACACTTTTGGTGCCAATTTAAAATCATGATTAAATCCTCAAGGACATTTTTTTGTGCAGCTGTTGATAAATACCTACCAGTTCGGGACCTGTTGAATCATATTTAATATATTTAGAAGTTTGTGGAAATATCCAAAAGTAAACATTGTAATTGGAGTAATGTGCTGCAAATAGTCAGGATCATTTCATAAATTTGCACTTTGGTTTCTTAACTGCTCCATTATGGGATTATGTAGAGTCCAGGTGACGTTCTGTACGTGCTTTGCCCGTGTGCATGTGTGCTTCTGTGTACATTTCCGCCGGTGTGCGTGCACGCCTGTTTATTCCCATGTATGTTAGTCTGCACGTGTGTGTTTCTGGATGCTTATGTGCATGTG
Source organism: Heniochus monoceros (assembly GCA_029783685.1). NCBI lineage: Eukaryota > Metazoa > Chordata > Actinopteri > Chaetodontiformes > Chaetodontidae > Heniochus > Heniochus monoceros. The sequence continues at coordinate 11,883,014 of JAPZEA010000015.1, read as the reverse complement.
TGGGAGTACATTCACGAAAATGTGAGTGTGTCTTTTCAGATTAGTGCTTGGAAACGGGGTTTCTCTTCCAATTACAGGCCATTACCAGTCCACCACATGTCAAAAGAAAGCCTCTTATTGCAGTAAATATACTTAAGGAGTGAATTACTGACCAACTATATACTCAAGCTGTACAGACCCTGAAAACTAATGGGCCAGAAAATACATGAGGAGGGGGGGCAGAGAGAGTCATGCACACATACTTTTGCACACGGATGCACAAACATTAATACACACTCTTGACCCCATGAACTTTTAACACTAAAAATGGGGTTTTCCAAAGTTGCAACATCAAATTTTACACAAACACACACAGAATTGTATTTCTGAAGGCTACTACTTGTGGTTCACTGCAAACAATTACTACTATAACATTATAACTGCTGCAACATCCTTTGGTGGCCTCCACTGCTTCTCCTCCATTTGTTTCTGTCTTGTTCTTTCTCCTCCACTCCCCTGTTTTATTCTCTAATGTCCAACGATTTCTCTTGACCTTTTACATTTTCTTTTTCCCCCTTCCCTCCATTTTCATCCCTCCATCTCTATTTCTTTGGCCACCCTTCCACTGTAGCCTATTATGGATCTTTTAAGGCTCCACTGAGCGAAACCAATTTACTACAAACTGGGTCAGGCTCACACTACACCCATGCCAATCTGCACACGTATACGTGCACAAGCGCATGCACAACATGCCTTCTATTCCTTTGACCTTTCCTGCTCTTGCCAACATCTCAAGTAAGTAAGCACGTGCACACACACACACACACGCACGCACGCACATGCACACACACACATAGAGATAGTTATCTTTAGATTGGGATCAGTAAAGTAAAACAGTGGGTTTGTAAGAGTGCTGAGATTCAGTCCGTTCATGACCAAGCGGCATTGGCCAGTCCAGATGAGGGATGCAAGGAGAAACAAAGAGAGACAGAAAGGTTGCCCATATTTTGCTGAAACTATGTGAAATCTCACTCAAGTGTAGAGTGTTTAAAACTTGGCTCTACAAAATAAAGTCAGACCTGAGGAATACAAAGATGGATTCAACACACACTGACAATTACATATTTTACTTTAGAGGGTAAGGATAAAATACAGCACAATTTGCATTTAGCACAGGGAAATATTTTCATGTAACACATTTATGACCGTCACTACAGAGTTTTTTGGTAAAGCCCAAAACCATTGGTCCAACCCAACTTAAATTTTAGGAGCCAAACGCTGTTTTTACACCTCTGAACATATATGTGTAATAAATAATTAGCTATGGTCAAATTTTCAAGTAAAAATCTTAAATATTTCATCTTTACAGCTACTTAAACATACAGTAATTGATTTGTTTTGCCCACTTGGGGGCAGCAAAATAAGCTAAAAACATCATACTGGCTGGCATACAGTGTTTGGCAGTTGTTGTGGCGAACATGTTGGCAAAAAGTCTACCTGATGACTGTAAACTGAACATTCAGTCTTCTTTTAGCTCTATTCTGGTCTCAGACTCCTATTGGACTATGTAGCTGCTAAATGCTGGACAGTGTTGACCAGCTAGATGCTCGTTGTCTATCATTTGGTGTTGTGCAGGCAGTGTACAGCTTATCAGAGCAACTTGTACTTTTTTTGCTCCACAGGTAAACAGGTTGATTGGTAACAGGTGATAGTATGAAAGGGGCATCCTCGAAAGACTCAGTCGTTCACAAGCGAGGATGGAGCGAGGTTCACCACTTTGTGAACACATGATTGTTTAAAGGAGATTACTGCATGGGCTAAAACCGTTCTTCTTGTTTGCAAGTGATTCTGTTTTTATTTACGCTTTACACAGAGACCCAACTTCTTTGGAATCAGGATTGTATTACATGTATTACAGATTAACAGATATATGCACACCAACACCTGCTGTATGAATATACACAGATACACAGCTCGTAGTGTAGCAGGTACAACAGTGTACAGGCACAGTACTGGGGTTAGGCAGGGTGTAAGTACAGGGGTTGTCTTAACATGCAGGTCAGACCCTAAGTGATTGGTAGTGATAATAAGCCAATGAAGCACAGAGTAGAAGCTGGAACACTGACACCAAACACTACACTGAATTATTGAACTTAAATTCAAACACTTTAAAGAACTGACCACTGTTTTTTTTCTAAAAAGAGCTACACAGGCATCGACTTCTGATCCACTGCATTAGGACCAAGGTACAATAAAACTGATTGTGTTGGCCGACTCTACGTGTTCCTGCTGATGGTATTAAAGCAAAACCAAAAGCTCGAGACTGCAAACATGTCTGAGTCATGTTTAGTTGTATGTGTCTGATGGCAGATTGATGGGGACGGAGATCATGTTCGAAGTCATATACTGTGAGTTTAGGGTTTTGATCTGTCCCAAACTCCACTGTTGTTGGGTTCAAAATCGGGTAAAAAAAAACACCCTCTAAGAGTCCTTAAAGAAAGCCCGATTGGTCTGAAATGGTTCCAGTTTTTGTTCCATTTCCAGTCAAGTTAAACTTTGCAATCACGCTGCATTCACGTGGATCCCAGCAGACGAACAACCAGTTCTGAACAGCGCGGGCAAAACGAAAACACGCATGATGATATGTTGCTATGGTCACGTCGTACTGTTTACAAGGAATTATTAGATGTGTTATTAGATTAATTATTAGTTATTATTCATTATTAGCTTCTTGTTGTCCAGATCGCCTCTTTCCTCCTTGTGTTACGTTGTAAATTCGCCTGCGCAAGATGGCAAAAGCTTTAAGTATTTAAACTTTGGATGACATCTATTGTTAGCATTGCTGATATTCTGCCGGCCTCACCTAATTTCACCATCCTGCTCTCATCCACCAAAATGATATCAGTTTGCCGTCTGCCTGAATCCAATTAAACGCAGCATTACTTGCATATTTGATTTTCAACCCTAGTACAGTTCTCGGGAGCATCAGGACAAACAGGGCTGTGTTTTTCTCTCCTGACTTCTCGGAATAATCCACAGCACTACAGGACAGCAGCACACAGACAATTATGACCATTCTACTGCCTGAACCATTAGAAGGCTGTCTGCAACTCTCTACTTGTCATGAAGCCCACCCTCACAAAGCGTGGCGGGGACTTACACAAGTACGTTGAACAAAACACACGACCACCTACCTTTGTCTAACATCACAGGCACTCACGCAAACACAATAAAGAATTTCACAGCACAGATATCTAATAAATAGATTTACAGAAAGATCGAAAACTTAAGGTAAATGACATGAAAGAAAAACACAGAGGAGGTGACGGATAACAGAGACTGAAGAAAATACCAGTGATCACAAGTGGTTCAAAGCAAACGACGAAGAAAGTAAAGGTTACACTGATAACAGCAGCATTCTAAGGGTTTAATGAGTCTGAACTGTGACCTTTGAACCTTGTGTAGGAAGATTTGTAGCATGGGCGGGAAATGACAACACAATATACTACAATAAAGAGCTGACTTAAAGTCAAGCTCTTTAGCGATTACAACAGAAAACAACAGAAAGAATCTAAAATATACAAATGAAACGTCTGCCTGCATGGTTACATTGCTCGGTATGTCCAAGCCCCCTCGGTTTTGTTGTATGTTTCTGTGTGTTCGTCCGTACAAATCAACAAAGTCTCGCAGCTTGATCGTTCGTCATGCTCTTAGATTCATAACACACTATTCAATGTGTGTGCAGGTGTTTTTACATATATGATGCCCATCGTTCCAGGTAGTTCATGTTGTCTTAGGACCGGATGGACTTTGGATTTGTACGAGCAGTATTAAAGTATACCGTAAACACAGTATACTCTCACAAACACACATTTCTCATATACATTCATATATGAACATACAGACAAAATACTACTTACTGACACTGACAAATAAATCAAATACACAACGTAAACACAGAAAGGAAGGGGGCTTGGACTGTTTGCTTATAGCTCGTACACCAGAGTTCGTCTCAAAGGCTACCTCCTGAATGCTGCCTTTAAATTATTTACTCACAAAACTTACTCTCATGTTGCAATGTTTCTGGTTTTGGTTGCAGCCAGACGTTATCTGGGTTGTGCCCTCATTTATAAATAACCAACTGCTGACTAAAGCTCCTGACTGACATTTTTCAACAAATTCTTCTGTGAGCAAATGGATGATGCTAGACATTTTGAAGGCGGGCCATGAGACTCACTCTGTAGTGTTGATGTGACTGGATGGGATTAAAATCACAACCGAAGACTATATGATGAAGAAACAGCTGGGGCTCCTGGGTAGATGGGGTAAAAACAAAACAGGGACTGGTATTCCGGCCTCTGGGTCAAATTACAGCGATAGGTTAATTCAGCTGCTTTTCATAGAAGGATCCACTTTAATTGACGGGTTACGCCATTTTCTCCTTATCTATACTAAATTTGTTGTTTTACAAGGACAGACCAGCACAAGGTCGTGAAAAATAAATGCATAATTGCCTTCCCAATGTTACAGGTCCACGGCAATATATATGAATTTCTCAGTCTATGAGATGTTGAATATTTGCTGGTTGTGGATCTTAGCTAAAAAAGCAACTTATGTCATTTTAACCAGTAACTGACCCAGAGGTCTAGGGGTGTTTTTAAGGTCTAAACTCAGTACCAGAGTGGGGTTAGCAGCCTGCATGGCCAGCAATGACTCATGGTATGTCATATCGGGTTGGGCTGGTACCACCCCGCCATGCCGGGCCCAGGCACTCTGGATCAGAGACTCCAGCTGGGATGATGATGCCCCCCCTAGCGGGAGCTCAGAGGATGGGGTGGGAGGGAGAAAGCTCTGCATGGAGGGTGGATGTCCCTGGGGGTCTATGGGAAACACTCCGCCGGATGAATCATAGAGCGCAGCGGAGGATGAGTGAGGGATGGACTGAGCAGCTGAGGAGTCGAATGGAGGGAGGAGAGGTGGGGGAGGAGGCGACTGGAACTCCCCGGCATCAGAGGAGGCCAAAGAGTCACTAGAAGGTTCTGGGCTCCTGTCTTTTGTGGTTAAACCTGTGTGGTGAAGAAGAAGACTTCCTGGAGGCAAGGGGAGCTCGGGACTGACATATGTGTACAGCTCTTCTGTTACCGGCTGCAGACGGCTATACGTGCCTGAACCACCCGATCCAGTTCCACTGTTGTCCTCCAGAGGAAGGTCCATGGAGCTTCTTCGGGCTCGGAAAAGTCTGGATGCAAGGAGGCTTGGGTCTCCTGATAAGCCTCCTGCAGCGGCGGCGGCAGCGGCTGCGGCCAAATGGAACTCAAAGACGCTTCCAGCTGGCGTTGGTGTGTCAGCTATTACTGGAGGTGCAGAAATGGGGAAAGCGGAAGGTGACGCATGCTGTGGAGGATAGCATCCATCAGATGAGGAGGAAGAAACGGAGCCACCGGTGGACGCACTCATGGGAGGTAAAGGTGGAGGGATTGGGCTGTGTGCACTCATTCTTTGCATGATGTGTGGGTGCAAGAACCCTGGCTGAGGTGGAGGAACTGGATCAAAACCCAAACTAGCAGCTGCAGCTGCTGCTTGCCTCTGCTGATGGAAACTCAAGTGGCTGAGTTGGTGTGCAGTCATTTGGTATCCTCCATATGCCATCGCTTCATAATGGTCCAATAAGGCAGCTTGATTTAGGCTCAGTCTCCTCACTGCTTCCTCATGCTCTGCTCTCATGTCTTTATATCCATACATACTCGGGTCAGATTGTCCTGGGAGATGCAGCGGCTCCCCAACACCAAGTCTTTGAGCGGCAGCTGCAAACCCGGGATTTACCATGAAGAGAGAGGGGGTCTCAGCTCCCTCCATCCCAGAAAAGGGATGCAGGCTGCTCCCATAGCGAGTGTAGGCAGGCTGGAAGTGTCGCGTATGCGCCTCGAGAATGGACGTGCTCTTGCGTCTCTGGGTGTTGTAGGCCTTAGGAGGCCCAGTGGGAGGAGGCGAGAAAGAAATGGGCCGCTCTGGGATGGAGGGGAAGAAAATAGTAGTGGGGTCTGGGAGAGTTGAGAGGTGAATGCTCCCTCCTGCTCCTCCTCCTGCTCCTCCACTGTAGGGGTGCGGCATTGAATGCTGCTGTGACAATGAGATACAATGGTTTAAGAATGAGACTTAAGAGAATGAGAGAGAGAGAGAGAACCACAGAGAAGGCCCACATGAAATGAGAAAATAGTGTGTTAAATGGCATCAATTCAAGACAATACCAAGAGAAAACACACAGTATTCTCTCTCCACACTAGAAACAAAATGATGTGGTTAAGACAGGACAGAATACACGTAACAGCTGTAAAAACAAGCAGACAGATAATGTAAAGATGCACTAAAACAGAGAGAGGGACCAAGTGACAGACTGGTACAGCACAAAGACAAGCAGACAAACAGAAGACAGTAAAAGCAGGAGACACGGTGAGAGCTCACAGGTAGATACGCGGTGGGGTTTTAAATACAAAGAGAAGAAAGGCCAAATCCTGGATCTAAGCACAATAATATCCTGAGGCATCTGCACGCAGGAAAACTCTCACTACAGAGCTTCTCTCTGCAAAGTGTTGACCTTCTAACTAAGCAGCCGCAACCTGCAACATCAAAATTAAGATATTGAGAACTTGTGTGGGCTTACGTGACTTTGACTTAGTATATAGATAAAGTGTAAATCAAACCTAATGAGGAGTTTGGTTGCAGCTTGTGTTTGCACAATAAAATGTGTGGTTAGAACTGATTTATGATGTGATGCTGATCATTTTTTTTAACTATCTACACAGGCTTGGTGTTGATGCTGTCTTGACTTGTAAAAGTAAAAATGCAGAAAAGGAGCACACCTCTGTGGCCTCGGGGGTTAGGGCGTCGACCATGAGCCACAACCTTAGCTGCATGTCATACATCATCTCTCTCTCTCCTCATTCCTCTCAGCTGTCTCGTAACGCCGTAAAATACCTTAAAATCACTTCAATAATTCTAGCTGTCAAATGAGCGGTTTTCCTGGTGGCAGACGCACATGATATTAAACATTTGCATGATAGAGCAAAATTAAAGCTCAAGGCAGTAAATCTGAGTTTAATGTGAACACACAGTGGTACAAGAGGTGGAGAAAGAGAGAGTTAAAGAGAGATGGGTGAGGAGAATGAGACTCACAGCAAGGTCTGAAAGCAACCTAAGTTTGAACAAACACTGAGGTCAGACTAATCTAATTACTCGAGATAAACATGTACCTTAAAATTCCTTAAATTAAGAATATAGATGTGGAATTTTTTTAACGACTTGCTATTGTACAATAAGAGCTCATGCCAACGTACAGTATTGGCTCAGAGTCAGTTCAGCCCTTATTATAAAAGATTTTAACAATATGGTAACTGTGAAGAGGACAGATACTGTGTACATATCAATACTCAGGCTGCAGTCGTACTAAACCAGATCAAGATTGAAGCGTTTTCTCTTCACTTTCAATTAATTAACAGATAAAAAATTCAATTTTCTGTCCTCATGTGATTGTTTACGCATTTGATCTGTGACAAAAAACTGTGCGGCATCAGCATGAGCATGACTTTCATTAACAATCCTTTCATTCACTGCCATCCAGCAGTCAGAACAAATCACTGGCTTTTGTGCAGTACACTGACTTTGTCACTGGTTTCCATATACGATGACAGCGGGATGGACTTAGATAAAAAGCACGTTTCACCAGTTTTATCTACTTTCAGACACCTGTGTGGCCCATATTCCTCATCATCCCTTCCTCTCTGGTTCTCACCACCACTGTGGCCCCTGCTGGGGTTGAAGACTGTGAACCTACAGGGGTGGAGAACAGGGCAGGTAGGCTGGCCCTCCGCTGTCTGGCCCTGGGCAGAGAGGGGGCAGAGTGAAGCGGGAGGACTGTCTCCAGGGCCTTGGAGAGGCGCCCGGCGAATGTGTCCCTCTCTGCTGCGAGAGGCATGCAGGGGGAGGTGGTGGCGTAGGAGGAGGAGGAGGACAAGTCTGGAGGAGGGGTGGAGGGCTGCTTTGGAGGGACAGCCAGGAGCGGAGGAGCATGGGAAAATGAGTAGGAGGACGGGGGGACGCAAACAGACATGCTACGACTTCGACGACGGCGCGACGCAGGCTGTAGGCCAGGGAGGGGTGATGGAGGAAGGTGGGACCGACATGAAAAACAAACACAAAGACATTAAAAACACAAAACATATAAAACAGCAGTGAAACAACAAAAGGGCACAAACTTAGAGAACAAGCCAAGAATATGCAAAAAAAATCAATTATATGGTGAAAATGTTACAAAATAAAAAGTGATTGTCAGTTTTACAT
>JAPZEA010000015.1:11750683-11761202 GCA_029783685.1 Heniochus monoceros | reverse complement strand
GCCTAATGAGAAATGGTGAAAAGGCAGTAGGCCTATATAATATATTCTGTTAAATACATGGTGTACAGCGCCATCTTCTGGTCAGTTTTTCCAGAGGAAAGATTTTTTTAGATTAATGACTGAACTCTTGTTGTACTCAACGGAAATTCAGTCCTTATTTATCAGTCAGAGGCCAGGTTCAACTATATAGCAGCTACCCTAATATTATTTTCCACTGAGGTATAATTAGGTGAATAACTGGGCAAAGAATGAGCACCAACTGCAGAGGACTCACAACATCAGTCCTGAACGCTTTGGTGTGAGACACTGACCACTGACTAACTGCATTTACTTTCAGTTTATTATGATAATAAAAATAATCAAATCAAGTTTAAAAGACAATTATCTGAAGTTCAGGATGTGGTTAAACCTCAGCAGCAGATCTCTTTACCTCTTACATCAATATGCATAAAAAAATAAAAAATAAAAACTTTTAAAACTTTTTTAATTTTACTCTTTGCAGAACTACTCTTAGGTGGCTTTAAAAAACTTAATGATAATGTTCCTGGCCATATAAACAGCCATTTAACTTCTCCGATATGAGAACACTTTAATGCAGAGGCAAACAATGTCTCTTGGACTGGACCATTGTTCATCAATCACTGTCCCAAAGCAAACAATATTGCAATATGCTGTTAGCCAAAGCACGAAAGATTTGTTCTGTTGCAACACAATATATTAAAAGGCTCATATACAGTAGTTGATATGTATAAAGAGTTTTTAAACTGTGAACGACAGAGATATAATATGCTGTGGATATTATTTCATGTGACTAATCAATTATTATTATTATTATTTTATTTTTAACCATCTTCCACACTTTCACTGTCATGCAGGACCGTCAGTCCTACATGTTGCTCCACAATGACCACAAGATGGCGATGTTCACCAAGACTTGACATGAATGGAAAGGCAGCACACAAGACGTGGATGGTTTCTGTCACACTGATGACTAATGAGAAAGCTAGGACATGTGACTGAGAGCCACAGCCAACAGCCACTGTCAGGTATGGTCTGAGGTAGTGCTACACTGAAAGTGCCCCTGAGCAAGGCATTATACCTTAAAGGACACGTCTAAACAATGGTGCGACTTTAAGGCAGCCAAACAACGATGCTGGAGATAAAAATCCAGCCAACAAATCATCAGTCTGTGTTCTTTAATGCTGCCTTTTTGTGATGAAGCCTGTATTTGAATTTCCTTTATCATTCTTGGTGTGGTTTTACTTCAATTAGGGGTTTCCTATATTTCCCGGAATGCTTTTGCATAATGTCTAGGCAGTTGAATACATTCATGGAGCAGGTTTTGCATATAGATGGATAGAAAATTAGGAATACTGATTCCAACAGCATGCAGAGGAAAGTGGGGATTTTCCTATTAAGAGGGAGTGAGAATTGCACCCTCATATTCCAGATTCTATCTTGAAGCTGCATTATATATATTCATGTCTATATATGCATTTCTCTGTGTAAAAGTCTAGTCCGAGTGTTCACCTTTGATCTTTTTGGGTCGTTGAAACATTTCCTAAAATGAAAGTCTATTGTAGCTCTGCTGGAGTTATTTGAACATGATGTCATGCTGTCTAAGCATGGCCGGTTATCCACAGGGATAAAAATGCCAGGTGCAGTGCCAACAGCTGTCTTTGGTGGACTTTTCCTTCAAAGTGATTAGAAAATAAAGTAAGAACAAAAAAATGGAAGCATTTTTCATCACAGCTTTGGCACATAAGATGATGCTTAAGGCCTCTGGGTGCAAAACAACCGCGCTTCTTTGTTGGACTCTATCTCTGTCTATCTGTCAGTCCATCTCTGTCTCTAAGCCCGTGCAGTGAAAGAATGACAAACAGGGAGAGCCAGAGACAACAGACAGGGATGAGCTAATCCTTGTTGTGTATAATTCCAGACATTCCGATGGGGTGTTGTTCCCGGGCGGGCTAATCGGTGAGCGCCGACGCAGCGCTCGCGCCGGGGCTTTGCGCTGCACAAACAAACACGGGCCTTTAGAGCCGCAGAGAGTGGAAACCTGATGTCAAACAGGCAAGTATTCACACACGGAGCGCACACACCCTCAAGCATGCATGGAAACACACATATCTGTAAAACACATAGGTGCGTGGAGGAGCTGGGTAACTGGGACAAAGGTGAAAGGTTCAAGGGTGGAAAAAAAGAGAATAGATTGAGGGGTGGGAGCAAGGGAGTCTGGTTTTAGCGGGAGATGATGCTGATGAGGGGAAATCGCTGTCACTTTGGCATTTGAAATAGATGCAAAGTGTAACTTCAAACCAATGTATACTCTACATTTACGAACAATTACTTCTTGAATGGACTTAAACTGGTCTACATCTGTGGTTGCACCATTTCAAGTGACATATAAGTCAGTTTTTGGTCTTGCAGGGTCCAGATCTGCACATTTGGGAGCTACCGTGTTTATAGGTGAAGTGCACAGGAAGATGGGAAAAAATGAAGGCTAAATAGATAAAAGGAGGAGGAAGTGGGTAAGAGGTGCCGTGGGTCAAAGCGATGACAGATGACAAGGTAAAGAACCTCCAGCGGATGAACGGATGAAAGACGGGGATTGTCAGACTGAGAGGACGAGCAGACAGGCAGCCCAGAGAGAAGACGACAAACTTGTCAAACGAGGGGAGGCAGGAGGGCCTTCGAAGAAAAGTACAGTGCGCGTCGGTAGGTCCTGTTGACAAGGATAGGAAAAGCTCTCTCGCACACAGAGGCCTCTTTGTTCCTTTGTGAGTCATTCTAGAAAGGGCACAGCTGTAAACAGTCGAGATCAGTCCATTAGGCCCTGAGGTGCCAGAGCTCCAGTGTTGACTGTGTATCCGGAAAGAAACGGCAAGCTTGAGTCATCAATAAACAGAACAGTCAGATGAGTGTGTAAGTGTGTGTGTGTGCGTTGAGGGGGGGGGGATAATAGGAGGCAGAGAGAGGAGGAGTGCAGGGTTTAGGGGGATAATGGCGCAGAGTAGCACGGGGCAATGATCTCATGCCTCTCCCAGCTGGCAAACAAGGCCTTTTCCATGGGCTCCTATCTCTCTGTCACCCCTCTGCTGTCTCTCCAAATCCCTCCCTTTCTCACACCGGCAACTCCCTCTCATCCTCGCTCTCCCGCTCTTTCTCTCTCTCTCTCTCTCTGCTCACTGTTTATACTGGGGGGAAATATTTTGTGGCCGTGGCGGCGGTTCTTTCCATCCCTCGACTCTGAAAATGCATTTCAAAGCCAGTGAATGTGCATCTCTTCCCCTGATATGCACATATACGCCACACACATTATCGGACCTAACCTTTAGATTTACCTCCCGCCTTTTAATTAGCAGTCACCTCGCTCATTTTTGACAGGACGTGGGTCAAATCATCAGGGAACGCACCACAAATGCCAGGTCACTGATCGCGCAGCAATAAAAAGGGCTGTGAAAAGCCAAATGAAGCCCTCGGCTAGTGACCTCAGCGGAGTCACTGCCCTTTGTCAGCTTCACTGACCTCTGACCTGCCGTGACCCCGGCACACGCCAGGCCTGCTCTCCACTAGGTCCGCCCCTCCCCTAGGTTGTGTTTGTTGCCACGTTAAAGCCAAGTGAGTACACACCGACAATCAGGCCTGACACAGACACACACTCAGAGAGTCCATCTGTTGGAAGGCAACCTGTGACCCTTGACATTTCAATGGTTGAGGTCAGGCCACGTGCCGAATGGCCAGCTGTGGAGGTTCCACACTCCTCTGTGTGTGTGTGTGTGAGACACAAGCAGGAGTACATTACTATAAAGACAACAAAACAACGGCAAAGACAGCAGTAGGACACAATGAGCTCACTCAGCACAAACATTGTTGCAGAGGGCAAACTACAAAAGACTCAAAAGTTTCCTTTCCAGTGATAGAAATTCTGTTATCGCGTTCTCCTTTGGCAGTCAGGACAAATATCTTAAAGTTTGACAGTTTGGAAAATACACTTTCATACCAAGCTACAGCTAGCAGTCGATTAGCTTAGCTTAGCACAAATACTGGCGGCAGGGAGAAACAGGCAGCCTGTGTGAACCCGCCAGGCGACAAGGGTTCTTGCACTTAAGCGTTTATAGGCGCTGGAAGGTGGATTATGTCACCCTCTGCACGGAGCCAGGCCAGCTGTTCCCCTGTTTTTGTGCTATGCTAAGCTAACCCACCTGGTTGTGGCTTCACAGTTAGCATACAGATATGAGAGAGGTATTGATCTTCTCATCTAAATCCCAGCAAGGAAGCTAATCAATGTATTTCCCGAAAATGTCAGACTATTGATTTATGGGCCGGTTCGCCCATCAAGGTAAACACATTGTTGAGGGTTTCCTGCCTGCCTGGACTGCAATGATGCAGAATTAGAGCTACAGTTAATGTCTGTTAGACTTACAGAAACACAGCTTGGAGCTGGTAAAGATGTTGTTCGCTACAGATTAAAGAGATGAATGCTGTTTATAACTGTGAAATAAAATAAAATGCCGTAACACTCGTGAAAAGGTCTTTGGATTTTGGAAATTTGGAAAAATATACTTATAATCCTCGGTTTCAACTTGTTATTTTCTCCCATGAAAAGAAAAACAGTGTGAGAGAAATGCGCAATCCTGCTACAGTCAGATTTAGTAGTTTTTTTTCCAGAGAGAGGAGGAGAAGAGGAAGGGAGGGACCGAACAAATCAAAGCAGACGCACGAAACGAAACCGAAAGGGACCTTCAGTCCAGCGTCAAGTCTAACAGGCAGCACAGTCACCTCGGCAGGTAAGCTCCAGCAGCTCTCATTTCCTTTTCGTGATCTTATTGAAGTGTGTCGAGACATGTCCTGTTTCATTATAATTGAGCTTAAATATGTCTTCACAGAACCGCCTTATTACAGATGAAAAATATCATAATAACCATGAGATCATTATAGGCTGAGCTACTGTAACACAGCCAAGTGCTGAACTACCTTGGCTTTTCTGGACAGACGCAGGATCTCCTGTATTTCCTGTGTTGAATCAGGCCGATCAGTAAGACATTTCCTGATTTTACTACTTATTTATGTTTTACGCGCACGTATGAAATGTTTGCTGCTGGGCTCCGATGTTTTCTTGATGCGTCAGAAGAGAAATAATCATCGGCGCGAGTGACCGATCAGACTGGGAGTGTTAGTCTGACTCTGATCGCAAGTCTATTTATAGGCTCTGGTCTTTGTCAGATAAGCAATCCGCCCTGAAACACTCATAATGGCTTCTTCCCATAGTCAGTGAAAGTACCAATTCCACACTGTGAAAATACTCACCTATTAGTAAAAGTAAAACTAGTCCACTACAAGTACATTTCCTGTATTCAAAACCTTACTTAAGTAGAAGTTTTATCAACTAAATTTACTTAAAAAGCAAAAGTATTCATTGTGCTGTCAAATGATGTGTTTGGATTAATACTACTGCTGCATTCATGTGTGTGTTGCATTTTACTGCTGTAGATATTTAGGGCTGAGCTCAATTTAACTACTTTTTATACTGTTGACTAGTTTAATCTGCACCAATGCATCATATTCTAGCCAGCTTCTCATGAAAAACAGCCTGTTTTCAGCTTTGTGATGATGCATTTTCCCGCTAATCCAAGAAGGTTTTTAAGTAGTTTATTTAGTTTAAGAAGTAGGGGAATCCCTCAGCAAACATCCACGTTCAAAATCACCAGATTTGGAGATACATGGTTTTCATTGGACAGGAAGAGTGTGAAATTTTGTAATATGTAAAGTAACTAGTAACTAAAGCTGCCAGACAAATGTAGTAGAGTAAAGAGTACAATGTACAGTACAGTACATTGCCTCTGAGATGTAGTGGAGTGGAAGATTAAGGTTTGCATCAAGTGCAAATACTCAAGTAAAGTACCTCAAATTTGTGCCAGTTAAATCTAACTGACTGCAGCCATTTCAGCTGGTGATTTTCCACAGGAAATCCTCTCTGTGTTGCTGTTTTCATCAGTGACAAATGGAGTGCCTGGAAAGATTAACTCACTATGATGTTATTGTTGGTCAAAATGTTATTTGAGGACACAGTTCGACATTCAAACTGCAAGCGCAAGTGGCCCAAATCTGATTTTTTTTAAATTTTTTTTGCTCTTTTGCAATTCAGATCTGTTTTTTCATGACAGTGTGAAAAGCACAAATCGCATGGAACCTGATCTTTTCATTTCTGATTTTGACCACTATCATATGTGCTCCTCAGTCAAGGATGTTTTCTAAAAATGCTGAAATTGCTCACATTTAAAAACAAACAAAGAAACTGGATCCGAGCAATCAATCTGAATTGAGCACTAAGGCTAGCAGTGTGAACGTAATGATGCCTGTACTGCAGCTGTTTGTTGGTGTACACTGCTCGGACCACAAGAATGTATTTTTAATTTGACTTAACATATTGGCAGTTAGAAGATTTTCAGGATTTGACATTGAAAACCATAATCATCAAATCCTCTCCTCTCGTCTAGACATGGCCTCAGCCAACAGCCTCCCATGTGAAGAGCAGTTCCTGTGTTCAATCTGTCTGGGTGTCTTCTCCGAGCCTGTCTCTACTCCATGTGGACACAACTACTGCAAGGCATGTATCACAGGGTACTGGGCCAGCTGCGACGTGGCACAGTGTCCCCTCTGCAAGAAGAAGTTCCGAGAAAGGCCACAGCTTCAGGTCAACACAGGCTTCAGAGATATGGTGGAGCATTTCAGCAGCATGAGGGTGGGGGGTGAAGACGGCATCCTTGCCAAACCAGGGGAGGTGCCCTGTGATGTCTGCCTCGGGCCGAAGCTCAAGGCCCAGAAGACATGCCTGGTGTGCTTGGCCTCATACTGCCAGCACCACCTGGAGCCTCACCAGAGGGTCACGAGCCTT
The DNA here is from genome assembly GCA_029783685.1 of Heniochus monoceros. Classification (NCBI taxonomy): domain Eukaryota; kingdom Metazoa; phylum Chordata; class Actinopteri; order Chaetodontiformes; family Chaetodontidae; genus Heniochus; species Heniochus monoceros. Next base: position 11,754,304 of record JAPZEA010000015.1, on the reverse strand, counting down.
AAGAAGCACCAGCTGATCAACCCTGTGTCAAACCTGGAGGATAGGGTGTGTAAGAAGCACGACAAGATGTTCGAGCTCTTCTGTCAAGTAGACGGGATGTGTGTTTGTTTCATGTGCTTGAAGGACGACCACGCAACGCATGAAGCCGTCCCGTTAGAGCATGTGTTCAGAGAGAGCAAAGCTTGGCTGGTCAATGCGACATCAGAGATAAAAATGATGGAAAACACCAAATCCAGAAGTATCAAGGAAATCAAACGCTCAGCTGAACAGAGCAAGAAGGAGTTAGAGAAAGAGATAGCAGACATTGCTGAGGTCTTCACTGCGCTTGTGGCCTCTCTGCAAAGAAGCCAGGCTGAGCTGGTTGAGTTGATCCAGGAGAAGCAGAGAGCAGCAGAGAAGCAGGCTGAGGATCATGTGACACAGCTGGAGCAAGAAGTCGCTGAGTTGAGGAGGAAAAGATCCGAAATGGAGCAGCTTTTACAAACCAAGGACCACCTCCGCCTCCTGCAGAGCTGTCCGTCTCTCTGCTTTCCTGCAGGCACTGGGGACCTATTCAACCTTCTGTCCTGCTCCACCCCTCCATTTACATTAGATCTCTTTGACATCAGCTCACAGAGTTATGTGGGGCTGGTGAAGAAAGCAGTGGCTCAGATGGAGAAGACGCTCAGCAATGAGATGGAGATGCTCATCCATGAGGTCAGGTTGTCTGATGGCTGTGAGGCCGTTACACAACCTGAAGCAGCCGAAAGGCTAATGACAGATGAGTTTATTAAAGAAGGGTTGTGTCCGCCTCAGGACGAGCTGATGATGATTCAGCAGTCCCATGTTGTGGATGTGACTATGGACACCTACACAGCCAATTCCACACTTGTGGTGTCCACAGATGGGAAGCAACTGAGATCTGGCGGCAGGCAACTGTTTTTTCACACTGTGTTTGGGAGAAGATTCAGTTATCAGCCCTTTGTCCTTGGGAAAGATGGTTTTTCTTCAGGTAGGTTCTACTATGAGGTTCAGGTCAGTGGGAGTAAAAGCTTTGTCTTGGGGGTGGTAAAAGAGCCCATTGACATGGAGATGTCATACTGTCCTACCTCTTGGGAGGGAGCCTGGATGATTGTTAAATGGTTCAGCCACTTCCAAGAGCAATATTATGTTGAAAACTCTCCCCTGAACGTGACGCCCCAGACAATTGGTGTGTTTGTCGACTATGAGAAGGGAGAGGTCTCCTTCTATGATGTGGACGCCAGGACTCTGATCTACTCCTTCACAGGATGCACCTTCAGTGAGACCATGCCAATGCTACCAGCTCTCCTCTATTCTATGACTGGCATTTCCTTGAGACGCAGAACAAAGCTCTACCCTATTTTTGGCATCTATGGAGGTGATTCTAACGATACCCTCGTAATCACTCCTGTGGCCCACACAGCTTAAGGGGAAATTAGCATGTAGCTTCTCATTTCATTTTTCTGTTTGTTAGTACTTGGGCACACACATTATTGGGATATTTAGTGCAGTATATTTCTTGCAGCACACATGGAAAAGGGAAAATAAAAATCAGAATAATGTCTTTATTTTTAATTTTTAATAATGCTTCTGTTTTTCCAGCCATATTGCTAAAAAAAGCCATGACCAGGACAAGAAGTCATATAGTTACAAGCATCTGCAATACCTAAATCTGTCCAGGAGATGGTACCATTGTTTAACCAGTGTTCTTGTTTGTTTCCCAGAACCACTACTGTAGGAGGAAACAGCAGGGGTGGGCATAACAGAGACCCAATTTCATCTTTGGCACCTTCAAAAATGCTTATGATGCATTGGTTTGAGAGCTAAAACAATTTGTCAATTTATCAGTGAATCAGAATGTTTTTGCTAATAGATAAATTGTCTAATTTCTTAATGCAAAAATGCCAAAAATTCACTGGTTCCAGCTTTTCAAATGTGAATATTTGCTTACTTTCTCAGGCTTATATAGTACCAAACTAAATTCATTTTGGTTTTGAAATGCTGGTCCAACAAAACAAGTAAATTAAGTTAATTAATTTGTGCTTCCCGAAATTGTGATGGACATTTTTCAAGACTTTCTGTCACCTTATAGACCAAATGAGAAAATAGTCAGCAGTTTAATCAATAATGAATATAATGTTCAGTTGCAGCTCTAATTCTTTTAATACTGGGCTCAAAGTTGGGTTCACATAGTCTGTGGGGATGCATGAAATTTGCATTTGTCATTACTGAAGACCCACTTTTTCTCACCTTGCTAAGCATCAATAATCTTTTCATCAGTAACTTCTCTTAATTTTACTATACAGTTGTGAGCATACAGTATAATATGTGTCATTTTATGCTCTGATCATTTATTGTGAAGCCCATTGAGTCCATTGTTTTTGAAGGTCAAGCCATCTATCTAGCATGCTTGGCCAAAAGGCATCTGAAAATTAAGCAAAAGCAGGTGTTTGTTGTGTACTGTGGCACTATGCAACTGATATGTATTATCCTGCTGAATAAAAGAGCATTTCTTAAAAAGCAACTTCTCAGATCTTTGTTTTTTTCCTGTTTCTTTGGGTTACGTTGATGGAGTTCTGTTGGAGGGGATGTGTTTTGTTATGATTAGAAAAGGGGGAGGGGGTTTTTAGTCTCTCTTTACGCTGATAAAGTACATGAAAGCCATCAGTAAAACTTTTCAGAAGGGAGCGCTGGTCCACCACTCCTGGAGTTTCTCTCAAGGGAAACTTTAGCCAGCAGACTATTTATACCTCAGCTGTCTGACTGCCTGGCGCCCTGGGAACTGGGACACTGTGCATGAGTGTGTGTGTGTGTGTGTGTGTGTGTGTGTGTGTGTGTTGGCCATTGTCTAGTTGGAAAGATTTCTTTAGGATGATGTGTAATTGTGTGTGAGAGAGACAGAAAAAGAGACCTGGGAGGCCAGGTTGACCAGCTATGAAATATGCCACACTCTCTAGTCAGATACTGTATGTAGGTCATTCACTCATCAAACACACTGACTGTGAAATGTCAACATGTAATAGGTCCAAAGTATGGATACAGAGAAAGATGACTGGTCTCTTTTGTAAAAGTGAGGAAATTAAACATTTAAATGCTGAGTACAGTACAAACTTACTGAGTGTGATACAAGTTTGTGGTTAAAATGACTCAAGGCCATGACATTTCTACACTTATAGGATATTTTATTGAACTATATCAATCCATACAGCTACTGTTGAAACCCACAACTCACTGTAACTGATCTATGAGCCACAGTTTGAATCTATTCCTGGTAATCATCTCTAACAGAATAACAATGCTGTCAAATCCATCATCTGATGAACTCAATAAAGATCAATTGCTATGGATATTAGATGACAAAAGACTGACAGCCCTTTCCTGGAGAGAAGAAAATTCAGTATGACAAAAATCTCAGTCTGTCACCAAATTTCTGTCACAGATAAGATCAGATAAACGATAATGTCGCCTTGTTAGTTGCCAGGTTTGTCCAGTTCTTAACACACCTGATTTAGTACAATATGTGTTAAAGAATGTGCCTGGTTCTGCTGCTGCAGAGTAGATCCTAGAACAGTTACTGAAGTACTGTACTCAAGTACAGACTTGAAGTATTTGCATTTCATG
>JAPZEA010000015.1:11356062-11366091 GCA_029783685.1 Heniochus monoceros | reverse complement strand
CATGGAGGTTTATTAATGGTCTGAATCTATTTTCCAGTTCTAATGTGTCAGGATTGCCTGTGCTCCATGTCCATGCCCCCTAGTTGAAGTAGACTGAGCTGAATCCATAAATTCTTCCCCCTCTGGGAGTACAGTCTTGCACTTATCTTGAGGTTTAGCAGCCAGATTATCACATCAGGTAGAAATCCCATTCACAGCACATGACTTTAGTTTCCGTGAGCCTTAGGAAAGTTATGGTGACATTTAGAGATAGCTCTCCATTTAATTCTTATTAGCTAAGTTACTGTTTGGGTTGCATTAATGTTGTAGATGGCAAAAGGCAGTTCCAAGTAGATCATAGCTTCCCTGAGCTGTCATAAATTGTCCTCGAAATGTTTTAGTTGTTGTAGGAAATCTCCTTGAGTGTGTTGCAGTGTGAGACAAGCAGGTAAAAGTAGCAAGAATAACAGCTAAGCAGAGAGCAAGCGAGAAGAGCGTCTGCACTGTAGCAAAAGAGAAAGCAGGGACAACTCTGAGGCCGTATGGCCGTATTACTGGGTCATACTATTAATATGCACCACACAGGGCTTCATTGTATTCTTCTTTTTTAAATATTACTGTAATTCAAAGGATGCTGTTTTTAGTTAAGGTGCCAAAGCTGCGTTTGTCAGTGACCAAATTATGGGAGGTGAAAAAGACAGGCTAATGTATGACTGCTAATGTCACGCCCTGGTAAATATGCTTTGTGCTGCAATCAAATAAAAATAGCTGCATACATAATATTTGTTTTATGGCGTAGGAGTGGTATTTGACATTAGACGATCCTGAAGCTAAAGTGCTCACCAAACATCTTTCAATCATTATTAAAAACAAACCACAAAAAAAAAAAAAAAAACTGTCTGACACATTTACGTCACATCAACATCATTCCCCGGCCTCATCAAAATCCCTTTCAAACTAAGTCCCTCAGCAGGAACCTGTCAAGCAAACCACTGAGGAGTACAAAGTGCATTGAAGAACCTCTTCCCAAGTACAGATCAATTTTCTTTGTGATCAGCCGAGCTTGATGAGATAAAAGTGTTTCCAAACGTTTTAAAGCCAAAGCTGTTTCCCTCTCTGTCTCCCCAGTCAGCCACTTTGAAGGCTTAGGGCTCTTTTCCCTCTTTCTTCTCTTTCGTTGACGACGCTGAGGGTGTAAAAGTGGGCCTCTCATTTCGCGAGCTCAGCGTGAAGCAGCCACCATGCAAAATGTCATACCGAACGTTCATTTATACATTGTATCAGACACAAGAATTGATGCCATATCTGATACTTTCATTGTCAAACATTCAAAGAGACGCCCTGTCTACAGTTTGTTCTTTTTGTTTACAAGGTTCAGGTCTTAAATCAAAGTACTGAATCCCTCCTGAAATATTATCCTCTCTACTTCAGACATATTTTCCTGAGAGGGAAGAAGCAGGATTGTGGCATCACTCTGTGGTTCAGGATTTAAACCTGCCCGGGTGGTGGCAGCCTGTGCAAGCGCCAGGCTGCGGTGTTAGCCAGTGGTCCTGCCAAGCGAGGCCCCGCCACATAAACAGGATTCCCCCTTGGCGAGCGGGCTGGCATAGCGGGCCCCGCGGCCCTTTGAAGTGACAGGCCCCCTGAGTCCCCCGGGAGAGGCTTGGGATCTGATCCCTCTGCTCACACGCGCACTTTGCCAGGACGCAAACACACACATAGTCGCAGATTCACATCCGCGCGCGCAAACACATAATCTGCTCTCGCTCAATCAGGCACCCAAAAAAATATGATCTACCCCCGTGTCCAGCAAATAAACACAGGCTGCAACACACTAACCGGACTACAGATCTCTGCAGCCAGAGCTGATAAAGGGCAAGCAGGAAGCTCCCAGAGTGCACCTGGCTCTGTGATGATAAAGGAGCGGGTCGCGGCTCCCAGCATGCATGAAGGCTTTGGCCAAGGAGAGAAGGATGAGGTTGACTGACAGAGGAAGAGCAGGATAAAAGCAACAATACATTAAAAACAGCTTCATCCATCATTTGCTTTCTACTATTTTATTATCACTTCTGTCACTACTTCTCTACCAGGTGTAAAAATCGTGACCCAATAGAAATGTTTACATATTCTAGCAGGTGCATTATCATTAAAGCACTCAACAGACATATTTTCTCACTTCGAGTGGTCTCTAGCCAGATAGTTTTGGTATTATGAGCTCAGGTTTTGAAATATCAGTCTCTCAGCTTTGTGCCTTTGATCTATGGATTTTTATTTCATGAATTGACCCTATAAATGAAGACGGAGATTTTATGACTTTCCTAAATAAACATTTGTGTCTTATGGCAGCCTTGTTACATTTATAAACCATTAATCTGCAATAGCAACTAGGTTTTGAAAGAAATGAAGAACAAGTCTATCAAAAACGTTCACTGTCACTAATTCTGTTTTTCTACCATATCCCCCTGTGGTAACGAAAGCATTATTCAAGTTTTTTGAGCTCTTTTCAGGCTCTCAAGCACTCGGTTAAAGAGGCTGAGCTGAACATGAGCATATGTAATGTGGAAGCAGTCAGTGATGGCAGCTCATTTTGGGGGGTTTTTTTCCAGCCCGTAGCTTTACTGTGTTGGTTCAGTCTCACTGCTCTCATCAACCTTGTCCCCCCCCCAAAAAAAAGCTCTAAAAAACAATAGTATTCTAGGTGCGAAAACACAGCTACAAAGCTACTGGACTTAATTCATCAAGAGGACACAAGCACGAGTCTAAATGGATGCTAATGTTGATTTGTATCTGCTGGATGTGTAAATAGGCAGCTAAGAGGTTTGCCGTACAGTCATCAGCGGGGATAATAGGTCAGTGTTGTGTTCACAGTTTGCTTCCACTGGCTAAAAAAATCATTGGAAAAGTCATTGCAGGTTTAAATTTGACTAAAATAAAAGACTTTGAAGCAGTATTTTAACTAAAATCCAAAAAAACTATTTCAGTGACCTTAATTTTTCTAAAATCCCGGCCCTGCCTGTCATAGAAACAAAAATCTAGACAGGTGTGAGTTAAATGACATGATGCTGTTTTCTGCCCACTTCTTCTCAATGTCACCCACGGCTGACCTGGCTTTTTTTTTCTCCCCCGACCTCTTCAAGACGCTTCCTCCCTCCATGCCTCCCCCTTTCTCTCCCTCTTTGTGAACCTCGGTATGTGAACGCAGCGGGCATCACAAGTGTTGTTGCCGCCGCCGAGGTGAGCCGGGGAGACGGGATAACGGCGGCGGAGGCTGCTGCTGCTGCTGCTGAGCTGTTTGTTTAGGAATCTGGGCCCGAAAATTGTATTCCATCGACCATGCTCGCTATCAACACACAATTATCTGGGTTAATCATGTGGAACTGTGGCAAATTCACCTGGGGCTCAGGAACTAATGACATTCGCGTCTGGCCCTGCTTTAGTGAAATGGCCCCAGCACCTGCAGCAGGAACACGGAGATTGCCAAAGAAAATTTGGTCTCATTTCGTCCTCCTCGATGCCTCCCCCTCATGCAACCCCTCCCCCACGTCCTCCCTTTCTCACCAGCGTAGCCCTTCCCCCTTTCCAACCTCCCTTCCCATTCCCATCCCACTTCGCCCTTAAATTTGTAAATATTTCAGGTTTACTCTCCTCTTTTTTTTGTTTCTCTCGCACCTTCTCCTGCCGAAAGTCGTTCGCCTCCAATCACATCGGCAGGACGAGTGGCAATCTTCACGCCTCTGGTATAATCACTATATTTCCAGCCTGACTACCTGTGTAACACCTGAACAGTGGTGGTGGAAAGTGAGGAGGTGATATCGAAGATGATATCTCGCAACGAATTTGTGACTTTGGTTCTGGACAGGCAGCGACTTGTGTTCTCGCTGTATAATTAAGAAAGTTATTGAGTGTAGTCAGCAGTGTGTTGATGCTCTTTTCTCGATCACACTTTCTCTGCCTTGCTCTCTTTGTCTTTCTGCCGCACACACACTCAATCATACACCGCTCAGAGTCATTTCAACCAACTTAGAGGAAGCAGAGGAACTCAATGCTCATAATTATACATCAATACAAACATATGTTTCCCAATCACAAACGCCATCCATGTGTGAAATGGGTGTCACACCGTTGGAGGTCTCATTATTTGTGAAGTGTGCGCGTCTCAACACTTTGGCGACCACCCACACCGGTCACAGCGACTATGTAATGTACCTCCTCTGCTGATAATCTCACGCAGGGCTTTTGCATGCCGAGCGTGCCGTGCGTTGGACCCACAATCCTTGTTTGATGCGAGGTGTGAAGCAATCCGTCCATCCTCGGGGACCGTGTTGGTCATTGTGGATGGATTTATGATTCCACTGGACAGCAGTGGATGATTCTTCTTCGCACCTTGCGTGCTCTTCCGTTGTCTTTTGGTGAGAAATAAATGACAGTCGCCGTGGTGTTATCGCACAGAGCTTGCCTCACTGCCCACTACAGTCGCACCTTCAATCTTTGACAGAGCAAATCAGCCTGACTCAAAGGACGTGGACTCCCGAGCTCTCCCACTGGGTGACTACTCCACATCTGCTCTCGCTTCTGGACTCTGTCATTGCCGTTTTCAAAAGAGATGCTACCTTTCATTTAAAACTGCATGTTAAAAGATTTTTATCTCCCCAGAAAGAAGCAAATCCCTCCAATTTGCTCAAATGAAATTCTAGTTTCAGGCATGAGCATTTTATAACCATCCAGCCCCACGGCCCTGAAGGTCTCAGGGTTAGTTGTTTAACTTAGCTTGTGGTAAATGCAAATTTGTTAGGAATCAAACCATTTAAGCTCATCTGAAGTAACATGGACAATAAGCATGTCTCTGCCTGTGTTCAGACAGAAGGTGAATTTAACAGGCAGGACGATGCATACAAAAGTTAATAGAAAGACACAAGTGAGTGTGAATTTGCCTGCAGCAGCATGAACCAAGGCGGAAATGTGACCACACAGGTTGAAAGATGTTTCAGCTTGAATGAATTTGTCCTCGTCCAGGGGCTGCATGAATCTGCTTCATGGAAGGTGGAAAGACGAGAAGACGGAGACGATAACACAAGGATCTGGAATTCTGGTGAGTCGAGGTAAGTCAGAGGCTGAAGAACGCTGCTACTGTACACTCATGTGCAGGAGGCCGGGATGACTTCAGGTTTGAGGTTTTGTGTTCCATCTCATTAAAGGCTTTAGATTGCACACATGTCCACATACGGTGCATGCACAGTTGGACAGTGTTGATTGGCAGTGAGAGCTCAGCTGCTAGCAAAGGCAACATCTTCAGGAGTTGTCAAGTTCCTCTTTAAGAATAACTGCTTTCTATTGGGTTAAACTGAAATGTAGATTCATAAACAGCCCATTGTTTTGTTTTTAACATTTGCTTTCTGCCCCACCTTGTTGGGACAATAGCTCATACCTCTATACTGGCATACGTACACTGTAGATAAGTTATCCTTTATTGATCACTACAGAGAAATTCATTCAACCCATCATAAATATTAGGAGCAGTGAGCAGCCTGTGAGCGACAGCAGTTCTTCAGTCAAGAATAAACATGTTTTTGATGGCGGAGAAACTGAAGCACCTGCAGGAAACCCACGCAAACACCTGGAGAACATGCAAACTCCACACAGTATATATATATATGTACTGTGTATAGACATGTATGCACACATATTCAGTCAGTGTTTATTTCTTTGCATTGTTTCTATTGTTTACAACTGAGAATGCTTGTCTATAGACTTTTATCTACGTTATTGGTGATTTTTAAATATATATACACCTCATCTTTTGCATATTACCATTCTTTACCTCTATTTGTTCAGTATTTGTTGTCCTTCTTCTTACATGTATGTCTACTCCTCTGCTTTGAGAGCGATGAAAAACTGTATGCGTACAAATACTACAATTCTGATTCTGATTCTAATCGTGTGTGTGGAGGGCCTCAGACTGAGTTTAGCTACGTGATGCCTTCATATTGAAGTTGCGACTTATTGCCACTTGAAGCCACCAACGCATGAGCACAGCTGCCTCATTGAGCTTTAAATATCACGTCTGCTCTCGTGTCTCAAACAGATATGTTTGCACACAGACGTATTTCTCCGCACGGAAATATATTCAATGTGATTGTAGGGCTAATTGAAAAATGTTCACCAAAATAATCAAATTTAAAGCTTAAAAATGCATTCGAGCCCACATAAGAAGCGGGCGCACACACATGCACACAAACACAGGGAGCTCGTCTTGTTGCTCTTGAGTCCGTGACATGGTTTAACAGTCTCACAGGATCCATAAAACACCCCCGAAGGCTTCATATAATCTCTCCTTTTTTCCTGCTTAATAGGAGATAATACAAGTGCGCACCCTGATGAATCAATATGCAACAGCAGCTTTAGTTTGATAATTAATACCAGTGTCGGAAATAGATTTGTGATTTGGCAGGGCAGGTCTGATATGACTCTGGTCTCCCCTCTCTCTTCCTCTCTCCCTCTCGACAGCCAAAGTCCCCGTTCCACTCTGTATCCACATCCCATTGAGCTAATCTCATTTTTTTTTTTTTTTCAATAGCGCTAATTCTTTGACTAAAGCCTGTTATCTCATTAAAGGCCCCGCGATGGGATTCGATGGCATCCTGACATCTGTATTCATTCCCCTCGAAATTAGTCCTGACACAAATTTAATGAAAAAACAGTCAGAACAGTGGAGATTAGACGTCATGCCAAGTGTCACAGAAGGCAGAGGAAAAAAAAATCATCTATTTAGTTTTGGTTACATTTTTGGAAGTGTGGATTAGCACAGTTCCTTTAGCGCCAGTAGCTCACTGTTTTTTGACTGCCGAGGTCTTTTGGCCTACCTCTTACGCGCTTGTTTTGACTCCTTTCCGCTCAATCCATAAGTCGGATTGAGATATTGAGGAGTGCGAAGACTTTCCTCGTGGTATTTTATGAGTGGCTGCAACACTCGAGCGGTAATTCAATATCAAATGCTCTTAAGGTAAGAAATGGTGAGGGGAGACAAAGAGGAGCACCCCTGGCCCTCAGTAGATAAACCCAGACAAGCTGAGGATGCACGGGAAGTGGATTCCCTCTCCGATCGGCAACTTCCCACCCCGCCCCTCGCCTCCTCTTCATCTCCCGCTCCTCCCTTATTCCACCGCCAACCCCCCCCGCCATCACCCTCGTCAAAAGAGTGTCTGCAGCGCTTCAGCTGAGGCTGGAAATGATCCTGAAATGCATTTAACCCCCCATGATGAGAGGTGGTGCACGGGGTGGACTTCACACTTTAGCTCTCGGTCTTCCCGCTGCTGTTTCCTCCAGAGTGTCCAGTCTGAGGGGGGACATCCACTTTCACCTGTTCGTCTAATCTGCTTTGGCATTTCCTCTCCACAACACAACCCATGCAGGACTGCACGCTGCCCCACAACTGACTGACAGGACGTGTGGAAGCGAGGTGGTGTGTGTACGTGGGTTTGTTAAAATGTAAATATTCTCACCAAAGGCATAAACTTGAAGTTTTTCGTCTAATCTTCACAACTGGATGAGTTTATCACACACAGAACACATCATTATACAGTGTTGTGAGTCCTCCGGCGCTGTTTACACTTTGATTTATTGAGATGAAAACATTTTCTTCACTCAGACTGATTGGCGGAGCTCTCAGTACCAGGCCCTGTCAGTGTGTGACAGCAAGGCGTGAATACTAAACATGATTACGGTTGCACGAGGGGGGGTGTAAAGTTACAAGTGGCCATAAACATTGCAACAAGACTGTCATGTGATCAGGGGCACCGCTAAGGGGGGGCATGGCCACCCTGATACAATTGGCACCCACTCCTTCTTCCTTTCATATGCATAAAAAGCTTCTCAGGTGCTGCCCAATCACCAGTGAGTCCCCTGCTCTGTGTGGCCCCACCTGACCACCCGTATGAAAAACTTCTGGGGTGTCACTGCATACGATGCAAGCCACAAGTGCAAATCTGACGTCTGTGTGTGTGTCATCTCCGTCCAGAAGAACACCACAAAGTAAGAGTGAGCAAGTCAAATTCCTCCAGCATCCACTGTATGTGACTAATACACCTAAAAATAATCAGGTCGAACACGTTATACTGCACATTCCAGGCTTTAAAGCAGAGCTGACACAGTTCACTTTCTTCAGATGGCTATGCAGCCTGCTGCTACTGCTCACATACACTGAACACTGATTGGCTATATAAATAAGCCATTACATAACATGTTAAACTGCTCCATGGGAAAACTGAGGTGACCCAGTTAAGATAGCAACCTGGCTTAATTTATACAAAGCAGAGAGAGTGTGTGTGAAACAGAGTGTGTATTCATATTTTGCTGCTGAGAGTGTGATACACAGAGGAAACACTATTGATTATCAGGTGTGTAGCTCAGAAAAAGCAAAGAGTAATATAAAGAGGAGGAAGTGAGAGGTCTGTGTAATGATTGTACTGGATCCTGCCTTATGATGCAGCATATGCATTTTTAATGACTGTAATTTATATTCATTCATTCATTTATATGAGTATTATAAAGCAGTGTTATAGAGTATTTAGTAATGAAAAAAGACCATTTTGGCTCAAAGTTATGGAAGTCCAGGGTGGATAGTTAAGCAATCTCGGACTCCTGATTTATGTTTATTAAGGGACAGACCTAAAATGCCAAACATGTCGAAACACTTTGTTATCTTGGATTGGATTACGGCCTCCTAGAATTATTTTTGAGGCTTTGGAAAATAGCTACAGTTTCAGATTTGAAAGATTGCGTAAATGCAGTAGTAGATTTCAAGATTCAAGCATTTATTTGCCACATATTTCTCAAGACGTGCAGAGAAATCAGGGTGATTTGCCGTCAAGGGTGAGCTAAAAGGTTAGTGTGCAACAATGATACCTTGAAGAAGGGTAGCATGCTATGCTCAGTCGATTAAAAGAAAGTTTAGAGGATGATGCTTCATCCTCTTTTGGGCATGCATAAAAAAATCAATGTGCCTTGCTGACTTTCTCACTTCCTTCTCCATGTTTTGAAACAACATCTACTCCTGTAGCCCTGAAATTATGTTAAAATCTACTTTCTGGCATGCACCCAAATTTTCCTAAAAGAAATCAATAAAAATAAGTTTTTGTATTATTATTCTTTCATCAAAGCTTCATGTGATGTTCCCCACTCTAATAGCAAGCTAATAATAAAGGGAAAATAGGTTTTTAGTCCCTATTGCTGGAACAGGTGCTTTAATCAGTGATTACAGCCAAAGAGGACTGAAGTGACACCAGATCAAACCACCTCCGCTGCAACAGTTTACCTGCATTATAATGTGCTGTATAAGTAATCTGAAATGAGCATTGGCTACATGTGAACAGAAGCAAATAATCACAGTATGGCTTCCCACCTGCTGCGCCTCTATATGTGTGTAAGGTGAATACAAATGTGAAACCCTCAAGGTCTCTGTGCAAGACGGCGAGCGACTGTGTTTATACCACCTGCCGCGGTTAATTAATCGCCATATTAGTATGTGTGTGTGTACATTCGTCTCGGCAGATCTTCCAGGTGTGAGAGAGGATCTCCTGCTGTGATCTCACGCGCACACACACACACACACACACACACACACAGGATGATTGACATTATCGGATTATATGTGCCGAGCTGTTAGCCAGTAGGAGACGCAAATTATTTCATTTCTTGAGACAAGTCAGAGTGATTTATTAACCACTTAACTGCTCTATGTTGTAAATTAAAGGGGTCTGTATGTACACTCACTCCATCAAACACAACCTGCGCACACACTTTTTCGTTACATCATCTTTAACGAATAAAAACAAAGGGGCGTGTCTTTACTTAATGTTCATTTTTACTGATTGATTTCTGCAACATACAAACATTTTGGGGTGTGTGTTTATATGTGTGTGTGTGTGTGTGTGTGTGTGTGTGAGGGGGGGGGGGGCAGGCTTAACGAGAGTACCACAGGAGGCGATGAGCAAGCAGCAGCGAATCACATCGCTAACGCTCACGCCGCTAATGATGATTGGAGGAGAGAGGGGG
>JAPZEA010000015.1:11345267-11355962 GCA_029783685.1 Heniochus monoceros | reverse complement strand
TTTGGGGTGTGTGTTTATCTGTGTGTGTGTGTGTGTGTGTGTGTGGGTGTGGGGGGTGGGGGCAGGCTGAACGAGAGTCCCACAGGAGGCGATGAGCAAGCAGCAGCGAATCACATCGCTCACGCTCACGCCGCTAATGATGATTGGAGGAGAGAGGGGGAAACGGGGAGGGCGGGCTCTCACTTAAAGGCACAGGTGGGCTCTTTTCTGAGATCGAGGCTTGTGTGCATGTGAAGGGGTTACAGGTAGGTAGATGGCTATGTGCTGGATAAACAGAAACAAATGGAAAAAGTTTAAAAGACCGTTCCTCAACACATCTGTTAGTTTACTGGAAAATTTTGTTCCTGGAAGCACCGACACGTTAGAGATGCTGAAGTGAACTGATCGTTGGCATACAGACGTGCTGAAAATGACGGCCTTTTTAAAATGAAAAAGGAGCAGAGATGAGGGTGGGAGGAAGGGAGATAAAAGAGAGAAAAAACAGCAGGGGAAGTACGAAGGAAGTGAAAGAGGAGAAAAATAATGAGATGCTCCTTGTCCAGAGCAGGAGATCCATCTCTGCTGCATGTTTAACATTAAAAGAGCACGCTGAGAGACGGGGAAAAAATCAAAAAGTGGAAAGAAACTGGGTGAAAGATAAAAAGACGGAAAGAGAGTATGTGAGAGGAGGAGAGAGGAGTAGAGGTTCGGGCGGGGAGCAGTGGACTTGTGACGCAACAAACAACCGCGTATACAAAAATAACTTTTAAAATACCATTTACAAAAAACGACCATTATTATTATTATCATCATTAATATTATTATTACAATCTTATTCGAAGCCCGCTGTAGCTATCTGAAAGGGGGGGCTTTACTCAATGCTTTTACTCTGCCGAACAATTAAAACAAACCAAAAAAAAAAAAAATCTTTTTAAGCATAGAATTCGAACATCAAAATAAAAAAATAAAAACAAACCCTGAAATATTTGCCGGAAGCAAAAACAAAAGGGGAGCATAATAATTTACAGTTTGAGGGGAAACATCGTGTAGGGGAGGAATCATCATCATCATCATGCACTGACTTTCTTACATCTTCTGTTAATAAGAATATTTAAGAGATAACAAAAACAATCTGAAATATTATATACCTAAACTGCCCTGTACAGTTCTTTATCTTTATAAAACAATGCATATACTGTGTAGTTATGGTAGCTAATGAAGGAGAAGTTAGCAGAGAGCAAGAAAAATCAGGAGAATACAGTAGTCCTGGGTCCCCAGCTGCTGTTGTCTTGTTGGATCTTTGTCTCACACATACAGAAGCAGGTACAGTATGATTTTTTTTTTTAACTTGGCCGTCAGATGAGAAACCACGCGAGCCCGATTTGTAGAGATGTTTTGGGAAGCCAGATTTGATATGAATCTGTCAAATCCCGGAGGAGTTGCAGGTGATGTGGAGCGCTCCTCCTACGAAACACTGAGGTTTGTTGGGAGTAAACTGACTTGCAGGGTTGTTCATCTCACGGCCGCGGAGGGAGAAGAGCAGAGGGGCAAGGGTACAACAGGAATAAAAAAAGAGAAGAAAAAGGAAATAAACAGCAAATTTGAGTCCCAAGTAAAGACCAAGAGAAGCCAAAGAGAGAGAGAGAGAGAGAGGGGAAGTGAAGAGAGAAGCCAAGTGAAGGAGGCTGTCTTCTCTGAGAGGCAGACTAAGGCAGGCTCATGGTCCCAGCAGTGAGAGCCAGAGTCACACACATGAGGAGTTTGGCCATTGCTGATGTGTTTCAAGGTCAACACAGACTGTTTTGCTAAAGTCATTCAATCAATAATATCCTAGAAAACCCTACCCTACGACTACTTACACTCTCACCGTATTATTTCACCTTTCACTCCTTAGTTTCAACTTTCTCTATCTCTGCATTCAGCTTTGCTTTCTAACGATGTCAACGTGATTATTAATGTCCGCTGCTACGAAATGAGCAAACATTTAAAGGAATAGTTTGACATATTGCTCGTTTGGTTTCTTGCCGAGAGTTGGTTGAGAAGATTGAACCCGCTCTCATGTCTGTATGTGAAGGAGCTGCAGGCAGTTGGTTAACTTAGCTTAGCATAAAGACTGGAAACAGCTAGCCCAGCTGTGTTCAAAGGTGGTGAAGTCCTCGCCTCAGCAACTTGCACTTCATCTCATTTTTTAATCAGTGCAAAAACCAACAGTAAAAACAAAATGTTACTGGGGTTTATGTGCCAAAAGTCACCGCTCCCTGCCAAGAAATAGTCCAGCATATAACAGGGCTGAACAGCTGAAAGCATTGTGGTGCTGCAAAGACGCCCCAGCCTACAAATCATATTCTCCAGACGTGAAGGGATATGCTTGTTTGGTACAGACCCCAGCAAAAAGTGAAAATTAAATGCAAGAATGACCATTCCACTAGAACTGTGACACACAATCGCAATATCTGACAAAATTCTCGCTTATGGATTTTTGCAGCTCTAGCATATAACCCACCGTAAAACCTAAACTTGTTATTTCCTTTTGTTTTTGTGCAGATTAAACAACTGAGATACAACGTGTCAATGAGCTCTCAAGGTGCTGGCAGGTGGATTTTGCCACTTTTGGACAGAGCCAGGCTATCTGTTTCCAGTGTTTATGCTAAGATAAGCTAAGCTGCTTCTGGCTCCAGCTCCATATTTAGCGTACAGGCAGGAGAGTGGTATGAAACTTCTCAACTCTCTGCAGCAAAGTAAGCTGATTTCCTAAAACAATATCGGAAACATCCACAGACTCCCACTGGCCACCGCAATGACCAAACTACGTCAGCGTGTGACTCCGGTAAACAGGGAGGTCAGCATGGAAACGTGAAGTCTGAGAGAGGACATGACTGCAGCTAATGCAGGTGCTCCACGGCTTCTGTTTCTACGCTGATCCTTTGTAATGTAGCACCAGCACACGGAAAGAGGGAGAGAGAGAGAAAGAGAAAAATACAGAGAGAGAGAGAGCACCCTGGCAACCTGTACATACCCAACAGAAAAGGTTGCATCATGGGTAACAGATTATCTAGCTTTGAAGATTGTTGTTCATTCAGTAGGAGGAAGCGGACACCTTCTGGGAGTTCAGTTAAACCTCAGGAATCAGCTTCCCACAGTAGCTTTGCTGATTAAAGATAATTCCTGATTTATCATAAAAAAACTGTTTCATTTGGTACGAAAGAAAATGTTCTTCCTGATAATTTAACACTTTTTATTTAACATGTACACCTACATCCTTCTTCCGTTTAGCCTCAGAAGGGACAAATTTCCATGATGTGTCTACAGCTCAGAGAGGAAAAACAATCTCAATCTACTCTCAAATCACCAAAAACAGGGGAAAAACAGGAATTATCCTTTAGCCATTAACAGGAAAATAACCAGACTGATCCCAGGTCAGCGTCTAGAGAAGTGAAAACCTCTAACATCAGCAAGCTGAGCAGGAAAACGTGGGCTTTGTTCTAAAATGGACAAGCCACTTGACCGGTAAGTGTTCTTCTGCTTTGCACAGTGGCACTTTGAAGGAAGGACTGAGGAGGAGGAGGAGGAGGAGGAGGAGGAGGAGGAGGAGGAGGAGGAGGAAGAGGAGGAGCTCAGTCTGGAGAAGGTGTTGGCACAGAGTTACACAGAAGGTGTTTCTATGTAAAATTGTGCTGTCAGTCTGTGTAGCATCTATCAACTTGGTTTTTGGACCAGCCAGGTGAGATCGGTAGAGTCCATCTCCTGACAACACTGTTGGTGGACGGGCAGATGGATCGTTCCATCATGTCCACTCCAGGGGGGGTTCCCGAGGGCCTTTGGGCTGAATGCAGCGGTTACCGAACCCTGACACAAGAGGGGAAAAGAAGCTCTTAGCTGAGTCTGTTTTGCTTTAAACCGAATAAAACACATCCAAGAAATTTCTTCCTATGGAGGAAAACGTGCCTTCAATTCTAGCCCGGTCTCAAAACCATCGAGCATTTTCTGCACATGTAGCCCAAAGCTAAGTTTCCAATCAGCAAAAGCAATGCCACACATCACAAAAATGATGACATTAATAGAAACTATGTTTGTCAGCAAAGTTTTCTGCACGAAGACTAAAAAAAAATATCATTATTGAGCAAATAATGCAACCCAGACTGCAAAAGAGGTGTGTGAAACATAAATAAAACAGAATGTGATAACTTGCTAATCCTTTTTGACATCTACTCAATTGAAAACAGCACAAATACAATATATTATATATGTTTGACCTCATCCACTTCACTGATTTTTGGAAATATCTGCTTATTCTGAATTTGATGCAGCAACACGTTTCAAACAAGTTGGGAGCAACGGGAGCAACAAAAGACTGGGAAAGTTGTGGAATGCACCAAAAACACCTGTTTGGAACAATCCACAGGTAAACAGGTTGATAGGTAACAGGTGATAGTATCATGATTGGGTATGAAAGGGCCATCCTCGAAAGGCTCAGTCGTTCACAAGCGAGGATGGAGCGAGGTTCACCACTTTGTCAACATATGACTGTATAAAGGAGATTACTACATGGGCTCAGGAACACTTCAGAAAACTGTCGCCAGTAAACAGTTTGTTTGCAAATGATTGCATTCTGTTTTTATTTATGTTTTACACATCGTCACAACTTTCGGGAATCAGGACTTGGGGTTGCATTTGTTGTCTGATGCATGTATAAGAAGGAAGCCAGCAGACTTACCCACCCAGGTCTGCCTTGCTGTCTGTTGCTGTGATGCCAGCAGATGCAGGGTCAGCTGGAGATGTCTTCTTAATGCACTCTGACACATCTACACACAGGCAAACACACACACAGATTAATGGGCTGGAAGCACTGTGTGCATATCAGTGGTGTTGTATAATGGCTTTAGTGATATAAGACCTATTTAAACTACATTAGCTTCACTAAGAGAAGACTTGTATTTGTTACAATTGTAATTATTACCAATGCATTAAATAGTAGTAGTAGTATCTTATTATTAGCATTTAACTTCAAGTATTACTGAAATTTTTAAACTCTAGATCAAATATGTTTTCTTCCCACAAGTCATTTAATAATCAGGTTTGACTTGACATCTCTTTGTGTATTATTATGATACATTTGCAGCAGCTGGCTGATTTAATGCATGTAGGCCTCAGGCTACTGGCCACATCACGCCCAGATATATAAGAGGAATATACACATTAATGTGTGTGAAATTTTACAACCAATCAAACAAAATTCTGCCAAGGAAGGAATGTTCATCATTCATGACATTTAAAGTCCCGCTATCAGCAGGAACGTAAATGAAACCAAAGCCTGTTCATTCTTTATAAATGCTCCTATTGAGTTATACTCATAGCTAGTAAAAAAATCATTACAGAATTCAAGTTAACAGTTATTCCATTTCGATTATTGCGTCTGTCTCAAACACACACGCACTGAAACTACTGAAGCGGTAAATTGGCAGTAACCATCATCACTCAGCGCGGATCAGCATACGCACACATTTTTCATTTCGCCTCTCTACAGACACGTTTTTATCTTTTTTTCCCCCTTTTCTCTCTCTTTCTGTATCTCTTTCTTCCTCGTTATTACTCGCTCTCCTGCTCTCACAGCTGCCCTTTTGACAAATGCTGTCAGTCTTATCGTGCGCGGGCTAATTTGTAAAACACTGAAGGTCTGTTTCCTGCTCTGCTCTGCTGGCTAACTACCGTGAAGACGCATTAAGCACGGACACATGAGGAAACAAACGCACAGAGATTCGTCTGCACGCAGATAAACAGAAACAGGCGGCCGGGAGGTGTGCGTTCATACCTTTATGTGAACCGCTCCATTCGGCTGAGGCTGACGTTTTCATCTCCAGAGGGTCTGACAGAGAGAGCAACAGAAAGAGTTTAACCGAGGAACAGCTGATGAGAAATGAACAAAAACTTTCAGCAAAATCCACACACGCTCCCACACAATCATACACTTTATGTTCCTTTCAAACCCACTATCCTTCACTCCATCTCTCGATTTTTCTTCCTAGTTCGGTCGCCTCCATTAAACCACTCGTTCCCTCCATACTTCAGCCTCACAGTGAGGACACTTGGGGCAAAAGGTGCACTAAAGCCTTGCACTCAGCTGTATATCAGACTGAGCCACTGCACACAAGTGAAAGCTAGGATCCTTCTCTGATCACAAACAGATGATGACAATGAGGTTAAGATATGACATTAAAGCCTCAAGATGCTGATCTCACTTCCTACTGTTTCGCTGTGCAATTAATATGTCTGTATGCACCACTTGTAAACCACCAGAAAAACAATTAAGTGTCCAAATCCAACACCACACACAAACTGTATACAGTGTGTACTACGTATTATGTTTTTTGAGAAATCAGCTGTTTTACACCGACAGGAAATGATACAATACAAGCGATTCGCCTTTAGAATCTCACTGCCCATGACAAGACAGGAAAATGATTTTCCAAATATGTAAGAATTTCATTGTGTTTCTGGAGCTGTTTCACCACCATTCACAGTTAGTTTGTTGTATATACTTTATATTGTGAATTGTATGCATGTAGCAAGGATTGGGACACAGCTTGAGTCTGACCAGTCTCTTTCAAAGATGGACTTTCCAAAACCAGTGCAGGTCTGAAATAGTGCCAATGCTGCCCCCTAGTGTTATAAAGCTTTTTTAACTCCTTTTCATCTCATCTGCTCTAATTTGGACGATTTAAACGCCCTGCTCTTCTAATGTCAGAGCACCAGACAGGAAAAAGGAAAATGTCAGAAGGAAACAGGGTGGACGAGTTATTTCAGAGACCATCCTGCATCCTGATACCTGCAATATGTGGCCCATCCGTCCGTTTGAAGTGAGGACTGAGACAGACTGAGGCCCTACTGTTCATGCACTGTAAGGTACTAAATGAAATGAGAGGAGAAAATCACATTCCTCCTCTTTCAGCTCATATCAGAGGACGCCAACTGTAGCAAACAACCGCTGCTGATGGTTTCAATCACACTACTATCAGTTTTGTTAGTAGTACGCATTACTCATTGCTCATATTCACTGATCCATCACCTTCTTGATGAGCCATAAAAAGAAAACACCAGAGCGTGTATCCAGGAGGGGACCCAGTGAATCCACAGCAAACACACCTGTGAATCTTGACCAATGCAAACGCACCTGTGGCCAGTATGAAGGACTCAGGGGTTCTCGCAGGGAGGGGGGGAGGGGAGTCGTCGCTGTCCCAGCAGTCTGGGTTAAAAAGGTCAGAGGTCACATGAGAAACGTTAATAAGTGGCCGAGAAGGGAGACAAGAGAGGCAGTCGGCAGTCAAATGTAAACAATGCAGAGAAAAGCTCGAGTGCTTCCTTGATTCCTTCTTTAAAGATGGCGGCACACAAAGTGATTGAATACTAAAAGAAGCTCTGATGTGAGTAAATCTTAGTCACCTCTCACAGCAAAGTTAAAACAACATGGACAGGCAGATTTTGTCATGATGTATGATATAGTGTTGTTTAAAATGACGTTATAATAGGATGTACCTATTTGTTTCAGGGGTGATTAAAGTACCGAGCACCTCATTAAGTGGGTTAGCCAATGCATGGCAAGTCGTAAATGATTAAAAAGCATATGCTGTATGATTATTTTTATGTCTTATTGTATAAAAACACACACATGCAAAACTGAATTATGTAAATTTTTTCTTTCTTTTTTCTTTCTATGTTTCAAAAGCACTCTGATTTTCAGATTTTGTTAAATATTACATACATGTACTGTTTTTTATTCATCAACAGTGTTCTGAATATATCATAAGTTAATGTCAGATTCATTGCTCTGGCTGTATCTTAATAAGCCAATAAAGCGCTTTAAATTTTAAAAGATGCACTTAGACATGAGGTGTGACAATCTGGATTTCCATCATCCTTTTCATTGATTGTGAGGAACCACAGACTCACAGTGGATGGTGTTTATTACCTCTAACCACATGTAATTAAACGCATCAGTCAGGGTATCTGTAACAGACACAAATGGATCGGCAGAGGCTGAACACTGAATAGTATCAGCACCGATGCTACACATGAACAGCGGTTTACCTTTGTCAGTTTCAGGACTACATCTGGCATGTAACTGCTGTGAGAGGAGATCTGTAGATGTCATGATAAATACTAATTCACATGGGGTGAAAGAGCTGTGCAGCCTTCACACACTATTCAAACACAGCCAATATCAATTCAGCCTTTTTTCTGGGACTTTTACTGGTTAATGAACGTTCAGCCCTGGTTAAGTTACTGGCGTGGCAGATATCAGTATCCACAATGTCCATCTCGGGCTGTAACTACTATATAACATGAAGAATATGAGGACACTGACTGTGACCGTGACTGTTCACCTTAAGAAATTCAATGACTGTTTAGTGTTTAGTCAGTTTTCTCCACCCAACACAGCACTGATAGCAGAATCTTTATAGGACCTGTTCTCCTTGATAGAAAGCTACTTTTAACTGTCAAGCTAAAATAAATATGTCTCTTTTTAATTTAAGGGCAATATCCATGAAGTTATTTTGTATTAATGATCTTATTACAGACCATGAGTGTGTCTTTCCTACTGAGACCTGTTGAACTGTCAAAGAAGCCTCACCCCTTAATCATATCTCCCATTCATCCGCAGGGGGAGTTAGTCATTCACTCTGTGATGGTTGTATCTGATTTGGTGATTTAAATATACAGGATATGTTCATTCAGCAGCCAATTTATTAGGTACACCTAGCTAGAACTAATGCAGTCTAATACAACAGTCCTGCAAAAAGTCCTAGCTTCATGAGGGTAATAATGTCCAGCTTGTAGTGCTTTTTACAGGTGTTTCTGTCATCTAGCCTAAAATAATAAAAGCACCTGTCAGTATAATGCAATACACTTCATCTGGACCACCTCTAAAATGATCATAAATTTGAGTCAACAGTTTTTTAATAGAGGTTCAACAAAATCTGCACATTTTAACTTTCATGAAAGTACAATTTACTGCAGGACTGTTAGACTCCATTAGAGTTGGTTGGGTGTACCTAATAAACTGGCAACTGAGAGTTTATCATCCGTGATTGACTAGGTTTCATCTTACAGCACTGTGTCTTATTTCCTGGTTTTAAGTGAACTCCACCATCTCAAACTGCTAGACATCAAAACATGTTCTGCCCTGCCGGCTACCCCTTTTTATAAAACCATTTTCAACTGCATGTCTAAAGAGGTCCCAACCATTGGGAATTACTCATTTGAAGTTGAATGTTCTTCCTGCTGCATTTAAGACTGCCCAAGGAAAGCCCATAAATCAGCCTCCATTAGTGTGAAATCAGTCTTAATGAAGGCCACAGTTAGATGCTAATTCATCTTTGCCTCGCACCATTTTCAGTAAAACATTAGGTGATTGTACAGCAGGTTAATGTCGCTATAAGCGATGAGGGCCAGAGCCAATGAGGACAACATGATACTGCTGCTCCTGATTTAACTGAAAGTGCTGTTAATGCAATTACAAACTCCAGCTTCAAAGACAAAGATTATAGAATAAAAAAGGTGGTTTAAGGCTGTTAATCACTCACGGTCAGTGCGGCTGCTGAGGGAACTCATGAAATGTAGAGTTCACCATTTCTGTGTTTCAAAGATAAACTGAACTGGCCTAAAAAGTTTCACTAACATGACAACAGTGGACATACTATCAAGTTAGTGTTTAGCTACTAATTAATAGTTATTGAATATTGATTCTAAAAATATTAATTCCACTGATAGCAAAGCATGTCTTTTGACATTTTCATTATCTATTTCATTGTTGTTTTTACTGGATTTACTATTCTTATCCTGTTTATTTAGTTTCAGATAGGAGAGGGGGAGCTTTATTCACCATGCAATTTTATTCTTCAAGCTTTGTATATTTGTAATTTTTTACATATTTAATTGCAACATTTACCTCAAACTTTGCATGCATTGGTTCCCCACTTTATAACTGTTTAAATGTCTTCTGATTGTTTGTCAATGATTGGTAAATCATTTTGAACCTACATAAAATGTGCAATATAAATAGTTAGATTGATTCAATGATGATGCAACCAGCAAAACAAGCAGCCACCAGCTTCCTCTTGACCAACCACAAAGCAGCAATTTGCTCAATCAACTCATCAACAAGCAGTCGTTAGATTCTTGCAACCAATCAAACAGCAGCCATCAGCGTTTCATAACCAATAAGCTACAGCAGCCCAAATAAATAATGTGCCAGAAAGCCAAGCAGACCAGAACGCAAGACAGTCCACTTCAGGACTGTGAGGCAAATATTTCTGCATTTCGTTTTAAACACTGGAAATACTTCAGGAGTGCATGATGACGGATGTTTAAATGGCTACCATAACTTCTGAATGCAATTTGATTATTCAGCAGACATTCTGCTGTGTAACTGTTTCTCAAACTCTAAATAAAGTTTGTCTTGTGTCCTTGAGTCCCTTAGTAAAACTCCAATTCCAAAGAAGTCAGGATGCTGTGTAAAACGTAAATAAAAACAGAATGTAATCATTTGCAAACAAACTGTGCTTACAGACAACGGATTTATGAAGTGTCCCTGAGTCCCTGAACCTCGCTCCATCCTTGCTTGTGAACAACTGAGCCTTTCGAGGATCATGATACTATCACCTGTTACCAATCAACCTGTTTACCTGTGGAATGTTCCAAACAGGTGTTTTTGGAGCATTC
>JAPZEA010000015.1:10981943-10992520 GCA_029783685.1 Heniochus monoceros | reverse complement strand
TTTAAATAAAGTTTATTTATTTAGCCGGTAGAAGGGGGGAGGGTGGGCGGTTGGACTCGGGTGGGAGGGGGTGGGGGGGGAGATGTACCCAAGGTCAAAACCACTTAAGTGTGTCCCTCTTTCTTCTTATGTAACCTCTCTCTCTTTCTCTCTGTCTCTCTATCGCTCTCTCTCTTTTTGTATCTGAGCTGCATACTAAGACACACACTCTCAAGCACACACACACACACACACACACACACACGGAGGCATACTAAAGCAGGCGGGAGTGTATTGATTTAGCATGGTGTGCAGATTCCCACCACTACCCCTATACGCAGATTAAAGGGAGAGGAAAGGAACACACACACCTGCACACACACTCAGCTTTTGCTCTCCAAGCTTTTTCTTTTATCAGTGCAAGTGGGGTATAGTCATTATGCATATTCATTTTACGCATATTTATAATTACTTCTCAGGCGTTAAGTGGTTGTGACAGTATTTTCTAAACATGCAACTTTAGGGGTGCAGCATTTTTTTTTGCAGCATTTAATTTTGTGCAGAAGTGTGTGTGTATGTGTGTGTGTGTGTGCAGGCGAGCACGTGTGTTTGCATAATGATCATTCCCCTATGCCGCGGCTTCTTGGGGCTCTCAGCGTGCCAGCTGTTATCCCCTGCTGAGGGACTGCACGCACACACACACACACACACCCTCACACACACACATGCTGCACCTACTCACTCACATGTCACACCCTCTCTGTTTCAGCATTAACAGTCAGCAGTGCACTTCTATGCCTTCCTGTAGGACCGTCTCGGAGTGATGTGTGTGAGCCTGGAGGAGTGTGTGTGTGTTTGTGTGTGTGTGTGTGTGTGTGTGTGTGTGTGTGTGTGTGTGTGTGTGAGCCCTGTGTGATCTCTGTGTTCTCTCTGTTCGCTCTCCTCTGATACACTCTGTTCCCAAGCCACACCATTAGTGGCCCACTGGACCCTCAGAGATACTCACGACTGCAAACCCAAAAGGAGCTTTTACTGGCATGCACCAAAAAGATACGGCACGCTCTGCTCCATTAAAAGCATTTAAACTTATTTTTGTGAGCCTGACAGCTTTTTTTCTTTCTTTTTTTGCATGCATGCAGTCTTCCACACACAGTTTGTTTCCCACTCCTCGCTGTGCATTTCAAAGCACTGAAATCATGGATTCCTGCAAACTGTAGGTTAAGCTCCAAACATGGCTCATTGGCCCATTTCTTCCCACACAACAAGTGCCGCAGTAACACTTTGTGACCTTAAACTGCAATGCAAGTGTTTAATTGGTTATGGCAACAGCATATGAGATCTTACAGCAAGCATTCTTGTTGTGGGTTTCCAGTCTTGCCATGGCTGAAAAATACATTTTAGAACAATTTTTTGACAGATAACTTGATTTGGCTCCGGTAAGTGAAGTTCTCTCAGGTGCAGGACTTTGCATCCCTCTGCAATATAATATAATGCTGAACGTTTTAGAGTGACAATTATTGAATTATATTGCATTGTAGTGCAACTGAAAGCATAGATTATTATGTGGGCTTGCAGATACATTCAAACACTTGTGAGAAGTTTTGACATTCTAGACCTGAGACTGAACTGATCATTTTTATGGTGTCCATGCTTGTCAGCATTGTTTGTTAAATGCATTATTGTTTTGTTGTTCATTAAGACATCTTGGATGCTGGAGCTTCCTCTCAATACTTGAATGCAGCACCTCTAGCATGTCTCAGAATAATTGTTCCTTTCTGCTACAATTACATGCAATGATGTCGCAACTTTGCATAAAAAAGGAAAAAAGCTGAATTAATAAGCATAATTTGAAGTATCAGCACATACATTTTATTGCCATAATGCCTACCGAGAAACTTAAACCACATTCATAAGTGTAAAAAATACTATCGTATGTGTAGGAAAATAGTAGGCAGCACTGTACATGTATAAGATGGTATATTGCACAAAAAATGAGTATTTAGAAGAAAATCCAACCTTATACTAGACTTTGAATTAAGGTCCTATGCCGGATACACTCCCCCATCTCCTTAATGTCCTTCCCAAGCACAGCAGCTCAGTATGCACAATGCATTCCTTATGCTAAGTGTCCTTAGAATAAAACTTCCTCTATTCAAGCACAGACACTTTATCATATCTGTCAAACTGCCGATACGGGATCCTTCCATAAATTTCATCCATATAATGTGGTGACTTCCTGCCTGTAAATGGGGTCTCGGCACTCAGGGTGGTCACTGCATTATGTTCTAATTCAAGATTCCTAGGTTGTCATGCACCACAAGGAAATGCAACACCAGTCTCTGAACTGCAACAAAATTGTTAAGCACGAGTTTGCATGTACTCATTTAACACTTAGCTACGGAATCTCCTTTAAGCTCCTCAGTCACAACACTCAGGCTCTTTGACCTTTGCATTCCTCTCCAGTGTGTGCATGCAGTGTTGCTGATTTACAAATTAAAACTATTCCACTGTACTAATCTTAAACTGCTAAAATGCAAATCTAGCATCGAGTGCATTAAAGTGCAATTTCACCAATAATTTACCCATTATTCTACTTTTGATCTACTTAGCTAAAGTCAGGCTATTGGACATCTGGCTGCACGGTAATAACAAAATCATGTGATAAAAACTCCTTGTTCAAAGGAAGAAATTTTGCATCAGCTAAAAGTAAACCCCAAGCGTAAGAATTAATAGAGTCAAAAGACAAATAGTCCTCCGTCGCTTCTATAAATGTTTTCCTTCTTGTGCATGTGTTGGTCAGGGTCTCTATGGAAGCTGCCGCACTGGTGGAAAGTGCCATACCTGCTCTAATCCCTCTCATAAGCACTGCAGCAGAGAGAACTGATACAGGGTCAGCGTGGTGTCAGCTGATGTGCACACCAACTAAAAATAAATGGCAGACAGATGGAATTGTTAGGTCATTATTGTGCTGGTCACACTTAGGGTCAGCTCTTGCAGTGATTTCTAAAAACAAGGTTGAATTTTTAGTTCATCACTTTTGCCTTTTTTCACAGGGGATCGTCACTGGAGGCAACTTGTTGCATCTTTTCTTAGAGTATTTATATTATATACTATATTCTTAGAGAGTCTTTTTCAGCTCACACATTAAGTGATTTTAAGAAACTCTGGTGCAGAACTTCATATCCGATTTTTGTGTGCACAGTATGTCCTACATACAAATAGAGAACAGGGTTAATAGACAAACTCATTAGACAAACTGGAACTATTTCTGCATCTCTCACATAAAAAGATCCACTTTCATAGCTGTATGTTGCTATTAGTAGATACACATGAGGGAGGTCTACACTTATCCAAAGAAACTTGAATCCCTCTTTTACCAGCTGTACTTGTGCCATGTCCCTCACTCTCCAAGCCTTCATTTCTACCTGGCTCAGGGGGTGAAATGGTAGCAGTAAGCAGTGGTAATCCGCTGCTCAGCTGCTAACGGATCTGTCCATTGCAGGTGCCTGCAGTCATCACTCCACACACACATATTCAAATTACATAGCCTACTTGATAGACATGATTGTGCTCTTTTGCAGAGAAAGTCTCCATGCATTAAGTGTGCAACTTGAATCAACATTTACTATAAAAAAATTAGACCAGTTTTAGCCAGTTTTATTTCTGAAATGATGCATCCCATAAATAAAGTTTTGTGAAGAAACATTCATTTAAACAGGCTGTGAAGGTAAAAGAAGCCCAAATGCCGAAGTATGTAAATATCAACCTTTTATTGGAGTGTACAATGTAAGAGTTCATTATTTGTCAAGCCTCATTGTAAGGCTTGGCGTCCATAACATCTTATTAACCGAGTTACCTACAGAAGCTAACGTCAGCGAAAACATGGCTAGAATTTTCCCAAAAAGTATCTTTATATTTGACAAAAGAGGTAATTTCTTACATCAAACAAGTGGCAATTTGTCTCTCAAAGACAAAATTTTAAGAGGAGACCAACACGCCTTTTGCGAGCAGCAAAGAAAACAAAAACAAAGGAGTTTTAAAATATCTTCACATCGTTATTTTTGATGGATATTTGTTACACTGTAGTTGATGTTTCTGTATTAGC
Source organism: Heniochus monoceros (assembly GCA_029783685.1). NCBI lineage: Eukaryota > Metazoa > Chordata > Actinopteri > Chaetodontiformes > Chaetodontidae > Heniochus > Heniochus monoceros. Next base: position 10,988,436 of record JAPZEA010000015.1, on the reverse strand, counting down.
GCTCCTATAACCAACAACGTATCAGCATGCTACTTGTTAGCATGTGCATAATTAGCATCCCTTGTTCGGGAATGCTACTATAAAAGCTAAATTCTTAGTCCTAGCCACTGAGCACTAGGCAGCTACTTAGCTTTCAATGCTGTTACAAGATATTGTTTATTTGAAGGAAAAGACTTTTTAATTACACAAACCCAAAAGTGCAGGTAACACTCCTGAAAATAACTACAACGATTCAGCAACCACTGTAGAGCTAACATTGCTGCCATTGAGAAACCCCAGAAGGCCAAGCTTCATGTTTACAGGAACAAAGTGTTAGCAGTTAGCGGCTCAATGCAATGACTTAAAGAGAGATTATGACTTCTGGAAGAAGAAATAACGTTCTTCCTCTTGCAAATGAAAAGCTGAATTCATTAGCAATGAAACACACTCTTACTCAATTCAATACACTCAAGGGTTTTGCTGTTACAGCCTTTTTTGGTCTTGCACAACCAGTTAGCATATGCTAGCTAATGTTAGCAAACTTTAGACAGATGTTGCTTTATGACAGATGATTTTTCTCCATTTGCGTTAGTGTTATAGTAGGTGTTAGCTTTTTTCCTTAATGGCCACTTGTGGCTGCAGTAGCTACTGTTGTAAGCTACAAGAGCTTTAAAAGAGAGACGCATATCTACTCTGGCTGGTTAGCAAGCAATGCTAATGCAGTCTCCACATTAGGCCTAACTTTTAATTCCTTTTGAACCAGACTGGATGGGTTTACCACACTGGGACAAGTCATGGCATTGACTGTTATTAAAAATAAAGGAGCAGATTTTGAGTGTCCTCTGTGACAAACCCACCTTTAAATAAGCACATATGAGGAATTATTGGGAAATATTATTTAGTCTGGATAAAATACATGTTGACATCCAACTGCTCGGTCTTCGCAGGGAATAAATGGCCACTGTTCTTTTTAATAAGCAATTCCTATATTACACCTCATGATTGAATAGTTAGTCAAGAAAATATCGATACTTGTTTGAATAATGCCATGAATCTAGTGTTTCTCCCTATACTGTGTCAGCACTTAGTGTACAACAGGAGGAACACTACTTTAGCCCCACTGTTTCTGTACAGTAACTTCGCATATGGACCCATAATAAGCATCAGGTGTGTAAAACTAAAATGTCTTTATTCCTCAAGCTTTACATGAATGACCTGACTCCAACAAACAGGCATTTACTGTATTAATACTCTGCTTGCTACTGTAAAAAAAAAAAAAGAAAAGAAAAAAAAAGAAGAAGGATAAAAAGAAAAACACAATTTGAACTGAATCTGTAGTGTGACGGTGACGATTAAAAGAAAGAACTAAAACTCACAAAAGATAGCCGGCCGTGACGCTGTGACTACCTCTGTGCGTGTCCTGTACTGTTTGTAGTGTGGTGGGTTAACGGCTAAAAATGCTTTATGTCCAAGTGTATTCTGCCTCGTTACTTAAAGCATATGTATGTTCATTAATGATACAGACCTGAAAATGTCCTGTATTCATGCAGCGAGTCTCCTCTTTCAATCTGTGCAAAAATATAACAAGACTCAAACTCTGGAGCAAATTTACAGTCGACAGCAAATGAAGCTAAATATTCCAAAAAGAGCATTTTCCTTTTTTCTTCTTTGTTTTAAGAAAATATGAGTGCTAAACTAGGATCATCTGAATAAGTAAAAATAAACTAGAGAGCAATAGGGTATGAAAATAGTTCAATTTTTTTTTTTCCTCCTCACGAACAATGATGACACAACCGATGAAGGATTTGTGGAAACTCGTTTCGGAAGCCCTCCCCCTTCAATCACTGACCGAAAGAAAAAAACAAAAAAACATTCAACTCTAAGGTCCAAGAGACAACTTGATGTAAAATTGCACATGTCAGTCTGGGGAGTGGGAACACGGGAGGGAACATGTGTGATGGGATGATGGGAGGCAGCAGATATGAAGGATGGCTGAGTGACAGATGGAGGTGATGGACATCAAAGAGTTGGGGAACGTGGGAGGAGGAGAAAGAGATGCATAGAGATGGAAAAAGCCGCACATAGTTAAAATGAGACATGTAATATATTCCTATCAAGAGACAGAGATGGAGCTGACAGAGACAGACGTGACGGAGATAGGGAGACAATCTAAGATATGAGAATGACAAACATTTACAGATTAAATGAGGTATTGCACAGATTAATAAAAAAAAGCATAAAGGCAACAAAAATATACAGCAAATTGATAGAACATTTACATTTATAATTTTGAAATTAAAGATCTCATTTTAGAAAGACGAGAACAATTTTAGTGTCAGAATCATCCAGGGGTCAGAGAGGGGAGGAAAAAAAACAAAATATCGCTAGTCGTCCCATTCATCTTCATCTTCAAAGTCCTCATCGTCGTCGTCGTCATCATCCTCATCTGTGGAAGAGAAGAAGACATTCACATTAAGTCTACAGAAACAGCTGAAATTGTTCTGTGACAGTTCTTCCTTTTCCACAAAACATTAGTATGTGTTTGTGGTAGCATGGGCTTCATAAACGTCCTATATTTGTATATTTTGTCTCTGTTGAAGAATAAAACTTCACGTTTGTACCTCCTTTGAATCAATTTTAAGAACTGCTTTCTTGCAGGGAAAAAAAGTTTCCTCCACTGACGCTTAAAATGGAAAAAAAAAGGAATCACAAGGTTGTTTGAGACTGGTGAGGAAGTGAAAGTGAAAGTCTTCGCTTATATTTTGGCAACAGTGTGTCATCTGACATTAAGTAAATGACGCAAAGTCTGAGTGACTGGTGTCGAGCAACTGCTGTGAAGAGGGTAAACTTCTCAAAGCACATAACTCCAGTCCCCCGGATCCACTCAGATGAACTGTGAAATAAACCACTTGCATAAAATCCTCTCCCAGCTGCCTCCTGCTCAGTCACTAAACCTGTCGCAAGGTTTCAGTTCTCACAATAGTTTTTCAATGCTTACGGCGCAGCATAGGAAAAAAAGTGCATCAAGTCACTTGAAATTTGGTTTTGATGTCACATGAATTACCGTGGATGCCATTTGCAGGTGGAAGGACACTCTTACTGGGCCTTTAAATAATCAGAGCTAATGGGTTGGTGGGGGGCATGCTGCTTCATATAAAAGTAAGACAATAAAATATGAAGCAGAAAGGCCGTCGATCCACCAGTTTGCAGGCTTATCAGACACCAAATAGCTGCACAGTAGTTTTATCTGGGATGTGCACTTACACATATTTGACTGATGAATCCAGCAACTTGCCAGATGATGTTGCATTGCAGAGCTGCATAAGCTGAGCCAGGTTTAACTTTTTCGACAAACGCTAAATGAATTTAAGGTAATGTTAAGTACAGTACGTTTCTGGGTAAGTGTGGTACTAACAACAACATGGTGGAGAGGTAATACTGTACGCCAGCTGAGCAGATTGTTGATGTTTCAGAGGTAGTTTGTACCTGAAGAGTGAATAGCCTTGCTCCGTTTCTGCATCACCTCCATCAGGGCCCCGACGATGCCTGCCGAGGGGGCCGGGGTGGAAGGGGCTGAATCGGAGTTGTCATCCCTCTGTAAAGAATGAGCAGCCACAGTTAGAGCACAGGATGCAGGTTAACACAGGTGATGGAGAGGTGTGTGACGAATGAATGCTGACCGATTTCAGTTGGATTCCTTGTCGGATCTGGTCCAAAAGTGCGTCTCTGCCGGTGCTGGACACCGGCCTCTCCTTCTGCTCCACCTTCTTCAGCTGGGTGCCTTCTCTGATCTGACTCAGCAGCGCCGACTTCCCGGGCATACTGCTGTCCCCTCCGTTAGCCTCCGTGGGCAGCGGGGGAGCAGGGGGCGGAGGGCCAGGAGGCGGGGGAGGAGGAGGGGGAGGAGGTGGCCCGCCAGCACTGGATGACATTGAAGATGAGGGGGGAGGAGGCGGCGGGGGAGGCGCCACAGGAATTGAGGCATGGGCTGGTGGAGGGGGAGGCGGGAGGGAGCCCCGGCTGGGTGGGGGAGGTGGCGGAGCGGACATGCCCGGTCGGGATGGAGGGGGAGGAGGGGGCGCAGAGATGGGAGCTCTGGAGGGGGGAGGTGGTGGCGGGGCACCTCGACCCCTGGCAGGAGGAGGGGGAGGAGGGGCTGAGCTGTGGTGTGGGGGTGGGGGTGGAGGGCCACCTCTGGATGGAGGGGGTGGAGGAGCTGGAAAGATAAAATGAAAACGTGTTAAATTTAAATTTCACATTTACCCATCATTCAGAGTTCACACTGCAGCCTTGAAGAACATCCAGATTTCATGTTTATTTTATCTACAAATTACTTTCACGAAGGGACGGCTGGAACATCTGGATGGTCACAAAGGATTTCACAGCTCATCTGTCAAAAATGCTCAGTTTTCCAATCTTGCCTGTATCAATGCATCATGCAGTCATATAATGAAGCCACTGCTGGCAGCCTTCTTATGTGTAACCAGCAAAAATTATGATGAAATACTGGTTTACATTTTTACCCAGTGTTGAAGATTTGATGTTGATGAGGTGAAACTTAATTAAAAAAGACAAACTGATAATCTGAATACAAATTTGGAAAACCCATTGCAAATTTGTAAGAAGGTATTCATTTAGAAACATCCACTGCTTCGGTCCAGCTGCTGGTTACAGAGGCATAAACGCATTGTTGTTACAATATGGTGGACCAGAACTAGACGTTTACAAGTTTGGCTAACATAGAAGTTAAACAGCAAAAAATAATCATCAAAAATTTAGTAGTTAATCAATGTAATAATATGATAAGGTAATCAAAAATGCATGTCAGTTTCCCAGTTCTTGCTAGCATAAATGCATCATGCAGTTACATAAACAAGCCACTGGGGGCAGCCTTCTTGCATGTAACTGATGTTAATCTTGTTATTGAACATTGTGGCAGAATATATGCAGTTTTTACAGTATGGTGGACAAGAGCAAGAGTCTAAAAGTCAGAAGTTAATCATGAAAAAAATCATTGCACCATAATAATGACAGATGTTTAGCATGATGAAGCAACCTCGTGTAGTCGTGTGTTTTTAATGCCTCCAGTTGTCATCATAATGCTGCAGAGTCAGCTAATGCTAGAACAACACAGCAGAAACACTGAATGGACTTCAGTCACCGCAGAAACCGCACACACTATAACTGAATTCTTAGGTTACATCATAATAACACAGTCCAACTTGACATGCAAAGTCCTGAGCTGTCACAGCAGGTCATGCATGGAAACCTACCACTCCACCTGGGCGGACCTGGGGATACAACCACCACACCAGTTAAGTCTTAAACTGACAATCACCCTTTAAAAAGTACTCCACATAATCAGTGTGCTGCAAAAATGTGTGCATAGATCACATTTAACAACAGTCTCACTGAGCATTTTCTACGTCATGGTGCCAAAACTCTCACACTGTGTGTATTCCCACCAGTGTTCCTGCCTTACCTTGTCTCCGTAGCTCATTTTTGACAGCTTCCACGCCTCCTTTCTTCTCAATGAAGTCGTAGATGACCTTAGATGTCTCCTTGTCCTTCAGCTGAGCCTCTGAGATGCCACACAAATCAAACAGATTCTTCAGCTCTGGGTCCAAGTTATTCAACTGGAGACAGGAAACAGAGGAAGAGGGGACATCAAATCATCATCAGCTGATTCTTTATCATTACGGTCTTCTTAATTTAAAACAATATCAGCCTCCTTGCCACGGTGACCAAACAGAGCAGCTTTACTCTCACATCTGCTCATGTACAAGCAAATTCCTGCACATGCATGATCTTGTGCTCAATATGTTCGGACCTGTGATGTGACTTCACCGGTTTAAATCTGTATTTATGAGCTTTGTGGCTCAGTAACACATTATGTGACTGACATGTTAAGTGTTGATTCAGGATTAAAAAGGGACATTTGAAAAAGCAGGATTACCCAGTTTGACAGCGGCTGTTAGAAATCTGTTCAAACATATCAACTGGTTCATTCAGGGAAAGAGCGAGTATGAGACTTTGGAATCACTCTGGTTTGAGAAGTCGTCCCTCTAAGATATCTCAAAATGAGACCACAATGTCAGCCTTTATGCTGCCACCTGCTGGTGGTGCTGGGGTAACACTGTCAGGCTGCCACCAAGGAGGAAAATATTCCTCATTAACCCAGATTTAAAAGAAGTTCGAGCAGAGCTTATATTTATAATGAGAGTTCCTCCTTCAGCTGCTTCTGTTTTTCATATTGTGTTTTGTTGCCAGCAGAGACGACACACAGAAAGCCACAAGTAATACAGCACTGTTCATTTAACTGTCATTACCTCCTGTTTCTAGGTTAATTGAGCTAAACGCCATTTCCTGGTACAGTTACTGCGCTTGGAAGATGAATTTTTAAATATTAATATCTGACCACAACAACTGGTCACTGTAGATAGTCCATTGCAGCTAACATGAATTCAAGTTGATCACAATTCATAAAGTGTTTTTGGGATGGGTTATCACTTCA
>JAPZEA010000015.1:10603744-10624622 GCA_029783685.1 Heniochus monoceros | reverse complement strand
CGAACAAAAACAACTTAAATGTGTCTCCGTGCAAGTGAGAAGAAACACACCAAGAACACACATGCTGTGGAAAAAGCAGACACACACACTCACACACCCATGCAGTGAGTGGGTTTGTGGGTAGCAGCGGGGTGGTTGATTCTTCCTCTGTTGGAGGCAGGAGATAACAAGCTGACCATATTTAAGACATCTGGAGAACAGGAGAGGTGGCTTGCGGGGAGAAAGAAAGAGAGAGATGAAGATAAAGAGGCGGAGAGGAGAAAAGAGAAGAAAGAAAGAAAGGGAATAAAAAAAGAAAGATGCTCCTCTGTCCATAGTGTAAGGCAAAGGAGTGATGAGGCTGACACAGAGAGAGATAGCCGGAGAGAGGATGTACCCTGTGGTTAGGGCTTTACAGCAAGCAGAGAGAGGCATGGGGAAGCACACATGCACACACACACGCAACCTTTCCCATTTCTGCAGGGTGCGGCAGAAGCTGTTTGGAGCCAGCAGCCTCTGCATGGTAGCATGACCTATTTCAAAACAATACTTCCCTCGCTGGTGACGGCTAAGAATCCCTCTCTCCCTCTTTCTCCACTTATCTCTCACATTCTCGCTCCGTGTCTCGCTGCATCTCCCTGCTCGTCCCTACCTCTCGCCGCAACTTTCCCTTTCGATTCTCATCCCTCCCTCGCTTTGCGTTTCTCCTCCTCTGTCTGTTTTGTTTTTGGTTTTTTTTTCACACCCCCTCCTCTCTTTTCTCTGCCCGCCGCGACTCAGAGCCATGTTGAGTATTCAGAGGAGAGGAGTGTGAGGCACGGGACGCGAGCGACGGGGAGGAATGAGGGGGAGGGTGTTAAAACAGGGGAGGGAGCAGAAATACGTGAAGAGGTTTGGGCTAAAGGACTGAATGAAAGTGCATGGGTGGGAGAGATAAGCAAGTGACAATGAGTGCGTGAGGACTTTTTTTGACATACCTAGAGAGTACAGAAAGACAATTAGGTCTCCATTTACATACTGTTTGCGTCACATAGGCGTCACCTCTTTAGTCTCGACTTCGCTGCTGACCTCACAGAAAGATCCAGCACTTCTCCCGATCAATGCAACTTGCAAAAACTGGCCCATGGAGAGGCAAGTAGATGCAATTTCAACTCCTCAAAGGTCGATTATCGGGTCCTAAACACACAGGGGTCACATTAAAATTGCACATCTGACAAGAGCAGGGACCCGAAGAAGGATCCCGAAACCAGCTGCAAATAAGGCAAGGCCAATCTGAGCATCAAAGTTCATTTTTGACCCAGTGGACAGCAGTTTGACTGAGGGAAAAGGGTCAGTTTAGCAGCCTTTTTAGAGCTTTCAACCACTTCACTGTGCACTGATGCAAACCACGTAACATCTTCAGGTCTCTGCCAGTGCACCCTAAACACTGGGCTCTGGGCGCTGTCCACAGACTGCATAAATAGTGGATGGAGCTGCCAGGTCTGAACAGGGAAGCCAGTGTAGGAACTCCTTAAACCTGCATTCTGTCTAATGGCCAAAAGCTGGCAGAAAGAAGTCCGATTGTAAGTAAGCTTATTAGAAAATGATGCTACTTCTCGCTTGATTTACTGCCTCAGTAATCAGTTTGCTAATGAGTTCATGGTTTCAATCGCTTGTTTCAAGTCCTCTTCAAGACAGAGTGATGTTCAACACGGCAATGGTTATAATGCCAACTCAAGCCTTCAAAACAGTAGCCCACAAATTAATGGGTGATGTCACGGTGGGTTTACACTTGGTGCTGCCAACCCATGGATGACACACACAATACCGTGCCTGAACACAGCATGTGAAGACACTGACTGAGGACCGAAGCTGCTGCTGCTCTGCTAACATGCTGTTTTCTCTGTGCAGCCTGTACAGATATCGTGTCAGACCGTGAGATAGGGTTGAAATGTCTGGGGGAAAAACGCTAGTAAGAGGACTCTGAGTTTAGGTTTTTCTTTTGTCAAAGGCAAGGCAACGTTTGAAACACTCCCACAGAGCTGCATCCTACCACAGTGACCCTGAACAGAAGCACCGAATCACACCAAGCGCTCATACAATACACATTATGCAAGCCACTGTTTCAACAGGAGCCTCATCGCAAGCCCCATTAACACATGAACAGCTGCTGTAAGCACATTTTACACATTTCAGAGTAAGCACCAGTCACAAACAGTGTAAAAAGTGACATAAAAGAACATCTGATGCTCTATGCATGCTAATGCTAAGTATCTGAGAGGGATTATCAGAAGATGTGTGGCAGTATAGTGGAGTGTTCCTACACAAATGAATACAGCCGTTTTAAAACTATTATATTAGATAAACTACTTATATTAGACTTCTGACAATACTGAAAAATGATAATGCAGAGCGTGATGGCCATTTGATGACAAAGTTAATCATAATGCGAGTCATGTTGTCATCTAACCTCCAACTAACTTCACTGTAGCCCCTTCCCCGTCTCCCCCGACGGAAACCAAACCTATGCCCTTGGTAGAGCTCTCCTCATTAAAGCCCCATCAGCGAGCCACATCATTACCTGTTTATTCCTTTCACTCGTCTCTCTCCTCCCTCTCTTCTGCTCTCTCTGTTAGCCAGCCAGCTGCCACACACTCCAGAGGATATTCCAATTAGAAACAACATACACAGACATACAAATGTGCACCGGTGGATATTCCAATTAAATACAACACACAAGGCAAACACACTCAAAACCAAACACACAAGAAGGTGCTGGTGGACATTCTAATTAGCTGAACAAACATGGCACCGGCGCTGCTCGGCCCGACCGGTAAGAAAGGATGCATCAGCACGTCAGATCATACACACACACACACACACACACACACACACACACACACACACACAGACACACACACACACACATATACCTGTATTATGCCGTACAAACACACACAAGTGACTTCCGCAGCCACACACATGCATGAACACGAACTAAAGGAGAAATGATGATAGTTACCTGGCTGTAACTCCAGTTCCGTGAGTACACGCCTGAAAAACAGCCACACTGTTCGTCTGTGCAAGTAGGTTATTATGACCCAAATTTCTGTTTGTTAGGTGACGACCTCTAGTGGCCGTAGTAATTGTGAAGAGGGTGAAAGAAGGAAGTAAGGTGACGTAAAAGCAAGACAGCCCGTGTATGGAGGGGGTGGGGAGGATGGATGGATGGGTCAAACACGGGACTTTCACCCAGGAGCCGCTGTTCACGTACTGTGCGAAATCAAAAGTCAGCAAGTACGTACTTAAATTACGTTACATACATAATGTACAGTAATGTACTTATAATCCAAACTATGACCTTTTCCTAAACCTAACCAAGTAGTTTTGGTGCCTAAAGCTAAGCAAACTACAACTGTTTCACAATGTTAACCACACGATGCCGAAGGTCCGGAACGCCTGTTGCTCGCATTTAAGACTTCCTGCATCACTGACTGCTCCAAAACTCTCCGGCTTGTTGAGGCTTCTCAAAAAACATGAGCGCAGGCAAACAGAAAAACACCATGAAGCATCCAGCAAGAGTATGACTTCCCTGATGTGTGATTAGACGGGATCACTTTGATGTCAGCTTTTTGCCATGCGACAGAGGCAGGCGCCCGCCTTGAAAGGATGGGCCGAGGCGCAGGGAGAGGGAGATGTGAAAATTGCCTGAGTGACACGCCAAAGCAGGGGCAGACTATAAGAGTTATGTAGAAGAGGACGACACAGTTGGACAGAATATTGATGCTGGAGATCGCATAGATGGACTCACATGCGCTGTCAAGGACACTTAGCTTTGGCGCTGTGCATCGATTTAATTCATTTCTTTCCCAAATATCTTTAGATTTGTATCTCTACAGTGTATGAGTGTGTTTACAGGCATATTATGTCACACTTGAAGGCTGTGACTGATACAGTGCTATCTATCTCTTCACCACCATGCCTGCATGTCGGTTTACTGCTCATCTATCTGCTGTATGAGTGCATTTAAAGTGTACAAAGGTTTAGGACTGTGATGTACAACCTGTGACATCTGCAATCAACGGCCTGCCTTGAATCTCAATGAGTGTTTGAAGTCTTTTATAGTTAAAAGTAAACAGTCGCACTATCAAGAAATAGAATCAATAAACCGCTGCTGCTTTAGCTCAAGTAAACGCAACGGTTTACTATGTGTGTGCTGAATTGTTATGGATCAGATTAGCTGTTCGAGTGTATGTATGATCATGCCTATTAAACCCTGTGATTCTAAACTGATAAGGTAAAAGGACACCTCTTATAGGGTGTCACACAATCAGTCCACACAATCACTTGCAGCATATACCTGATTATTGCTTCCCTAAGGCAGCAGTTCCTTCTAAGATCATTTCTTTTGAAGGATTTTTAAATGCCTGAGGAACGTTTAAACGTTTTTTTTCTTTCTTGCTTATCCATTTAATTATTTTGTGATCCCTGACAGTTATCTTCAGGATACATACAGCTTTTTAAGAGTAAAATTCAAGCACTTTTCAAGCACTTTCGAGGAATCTAATTGTAAAATTTCCAGATTCTTGAAGCCTTTATCATCACATCTAAATTGTTACTACAAATGCATTTGTGAACAATAAAGTTCACACAGCAATCACTGCACATTGTCACTTTGTTTTACCAGCTGTTCAGATTACACGAGTGACTGTGTAGATATACCACATTATGTTGAAAATCAAGCATTTTTCAAGGAGTATATTCAAATTCAAGAATATTCCTAACCTTGAGAATATAATGGTTAAAATGAAGCACTTTCCAAACTTTGAAAACTTTGTATGAACCCTGTATGTTGGGAAACCTTGGGGTGCCTGACCCCAGGTTTAGAATAACTCTCCTCAATGATTCAAGCATGTTTATGTGTGAATATGGTTGTGTAAAATACAGCAGATAATTTTATGTTTTATGTAATAATGCACAACTTAAATACCCATTAAAATCCAGTGGGCACAGGGGGCAATTAAACACTCATTCTACCACCTGCCACCACACCAAAGTCTGTTCTCAAATTTAACACTTTAAAGTGCCTTTAAATATTCATTAGTAGCTTTTCCAAATATTTATCAGTTATTTTTAGGAATCAACATGAATGACTCTTCATGTAATAAATTAGGTTCACCACACACCACTTGAAAACAAAATACGCCACTTTTAATGCTGGCTTGCTTGTTACTCCCATTATTTCCTTCTTCTAAAACAGTGGTGAAGATCAGTACAACCAAATGTCAGGTGTTGAGTTTTCATTAAAACAATATTACGACCGGTGTGTTAACTACGTGCTAAACTGATCAGAGCACATGGTCCACATGAAATGCACCGGGGATAGGTTAAATCACTTTCAGCAAACTTCATGAACTATGAGGGCAAAACAGCATTGCCCATGTTTTAACTGAATATTCTCGAGTCTAGCTAAGCAGCGGCGAATCCGGCAGCACTGCAGCGTGCCGTTAAACTTTATCTTTGTTTCACCTGCCTCCTCTGCTCCGCTCCATGTGTGGAGGGGAAACACGCGAGCAGAGGATATTAATGATGGTGCAGCACTGATGCCACTGCAGAATGAATATAGGGGGGAAACACTGGTAGTGGCACTCTCAAGAGTTTCCCAGGCAACAACACAGAGGTTGACTCATGTTTCGGAGAAGCACCACACAGAGGCCCCCACAAACACAAATCATTGATTTCCAAATGAAGGCACATTTGGTGTTATTTTTGGCATTAAAAATGTTTTTCTGCCTGGCGGTGGTTCCTGTTAGCCTGGTGGCCAACTAGGTCTACACAACTGTAGGGGAAACACTGTACATGCAGATAACGAACTGTGCATGCATAATAATCATTCATTAGGTGAAGCCTGAATCCTGTAAAAGGCCGCCCACACACACACACACACACACAGACATAGACCAACCACTTGTGAAAGTTACATCTTCCTCACATCATACAGTCATCAATAATTGACTAAAGGTAGAAGAAATAAGCTCTACAGTACAACCCTCTAAAAGCCCGGACCAAGGCATGGATCCAGTCAATCAGCCAGACAGAAAATCCTCTTGTACTCACGGGGGATTGTCAGCAGATTTTGGACTCAAAGCCATTAGTATAGCTGCAACAGAAACAGATATCTACCCCTCAGTGCCAAGAGATGCAGTTTTGATCTCTAAAAAGTTGTCAGGGGAGGAGAGAGAAAGCAGACTTTTTGCCATATAGCAACAAATGCAAATTTATGACTCAAAAAGGTGATTCCAAAACTTAATAATGCTGCAAAATGGTCTCAGGAGAGCTTAGTCATGCTCGCAGAAAGCCCATAAACCACACCATCACCACCCACTTGTCAGCGAATTGTTATCTTTAAAAAGATATTCCACACAAATATACACAGGCACACACACACATAGACCTGTGAAACACACAAATTCACCCTGTAGTCATCTTTCCTGTAGACGGTGATGTCTCAAAGAAAAATTGCTTTAAATCCCAAGCAAGTCATATACAGGGTAATCCAACAGGCAGACATGCAGACTAGCAGACACACACCATGGTCTCATCCTTTCTGCAGACTCAGAAATCCTAAAGATGATGAGGATGAAGTACAGACATCTGCAATATACTCACGCTCTCTGTAGACTGTAGTTAAAAACAGCAGTTTAAGTATGCGGGTCAGGTATACAGTGTAGGATTGACACACACACGTTGAAAAAAAACACTCACACTTACCCTCTCTGCGGACTGTGACGTGCCGAAGAAGATGGGTATGAACGCCAGCCAGATGATGCAGGTGGTGTACATGGTGAATCCGATGGGCTTGGCCTCGTTGAAGGTTTCGGGCACGCCTCGCGTCTTGATGGCGTAAACCGTGCACGTCACCATCAGCAGGATGGAGTAACCCAGGGAGCAGATGAGGGACAGGTCCGAGATGTCGCACTTGAGGACGCCGCGCGCCGCGATGGGGTCCTGGGTCCGCTGCTCGCCGTAGTCCACGACCGTGTGGGGAGGGTCCACCGCGAACCAGACGAAGACCCCCAGCAGCTGGACGGAGATGAGCGAAAAGGTGATGACGAGCTGGGAGGCGGGGGAGATGAACCTGGGAAGGAGAGGATTACTGATGAGGGAAGGGAGGATTTGATTTGTCTTTTACAAATAAATTTTAAAACTGAAACATCCTTGAAAACAAGCCCGTTTTACCCAGGATCCAAAGGGTTAACGTGAGTTTTCTTCTCAACAGTAGCAATATATTAAATTCCTATACATGCAGCCATATACAACAACATATAACAACATATACAACACCCCCACAAACTCACACTGAGAGTTGGAGGGAGAGAAAACAAGAAAGAGGCATAGTGAGGAGCAGTTGTAGTGACTGGCTAGAGGAAAAGTGATGATCAACCAGGATGCCAGGGAGATAAAAATGGGGGCAAATAATACCCCAAAACCAAAAGCTAGACTTTCACTCACACCCTTAGTGAAGAAACAAGTTGCTCCTTCAAGCTCCTCAGCTCAAAGGAAGCTCAGAGCCTTGAAAACCTGGAGGCACAGCACACACTGCATCCTGATAAGAGCCTCGAACTGCCTCATCCTGCGTCTCATAGTACCATTCTCTCAATTGTGTTGCAGCTTTTGCTCAATGTATTGACTGCAATTTGCTAAATAATAACAGCTAAATCATTTGTCCAGTCGTTCCTGGAAAACAAGAAATTCGGAAATCCTAATTATCATAAAATATCGGTACAACAACGGTGACTCTTACAGCTGGACGGTGCTGAAGGAGAAACAGATGACCATCTGGGTAGCGGGGACATGAACCTGCGCACTATTAAATACTGCATTAACATTTTAGCCACTTAGCTGATGCTCTCTCTCCCAGAGTCACTCGCACTGAGTGCAAACAGTACAATAGGTGAGCGTGAGTTCATGACTCTCATAAATAATGGATGAAAAATAAATGATGAATAATGATTGCAAGCAGCTTAGTAAGGAAGAAGTGGAGGTTAGCTCTTCATGTGAATACACACTCAGAGCGACCTTCAGTGCCACGACACGCATCGAAATCTACGTGTACTGAACGCGCATAGGGCGAACGGGGAGTGTGTGTAATGACAGACGGGTGCGGTCTTCACCTGGGCGCCGTTACAGACTTCTTCCCTTGTTCAAAGATGCGGTGTATCCTGTTGGTCTTGGTGAGCAGCGCGGCATAGCTGAAGCACATCCCCAAGCCCAAGAAAATCCTCCTGAATGAGCACACGCCCACGTCCGGCGTCGCGATCATCAGGAACGTGATGGCGTAGCACAGGAAGATCCCCGTCAGCAGCACGTAGCTCATCTCCCGCCCCGACGCTCGCACGATGGGCGTGTCGTTGTACCGGACGAAGGTGACGATGACGAAAGAGGTGGCGATGATCCCCAGCATGGAGATGAAGACTGGGACGACGGCCCAGGGGGAGTGCCACTCCAGTTTGATGATCGGGATGGGGACGCAGCCGGTGCGGTTGGCGTCGGGTCGCATCTCGTAGGGACACAGCTCACAGGTGAACTCTGACGCCTGTGGAGAGACAGTTTTGAGAATGCATGTTAAAGATTTTGTCTTCAATAAGATGCTAGCTGCTATATAAATATTAAAGTATCAAAATGCTCAATCCACTGAGTGTGTACACGGCCAGTAATCAGAAACTGTGCCTTTAAACGAGCCATCAGGACTTCCCTAAGGTTGTGATGTCACAACTATACGGTCACCGCGCTCAGCCACACCCCCAACATCGCTGTGGTTGCAAAAGCAGACAGATCAGACCAGACTGGGCTTTCTGGGAGGGGGGCCTTGGGCACTGAAATGGAGCTTTTCATACAGAGGGTGAATAGAGGTGCTGCTTTAATGGACAGTATGAAAAAAATAAGATGTTTTTTAACATTAAAACGTTTCAAACGTTTTCAAATAGACTCTCAAAATTGAAATATGCACCTGGAAATGAGCAGAATACGGGGCCTTAAATCAGAAATAATTTTTTACATAATAATGAGGGCCAGCATTTTGTCATTGCTTACACTTGATGGAAGACCTTTAAGCCAAATATGGATCACGCTAATTTCTTCCTCTCTCATAAAATCCATCGCAGAATGTAAACGATGAACCGTGCTGGCCGCGCGTGGAGTGATGTTGAAGCTAATTTTTAGCAAAGAGGAGTTGTCAATTTTCTCGATTAGAGCTTTGGGCCTCAGACTTTTTCAATAGGCATACAAATGATTAGTTATGCTTTTGGGAACAGAGCAGTCTTTCGGCTGTTTGGAAAATTTCTGAGCACGCTGAGACAGATGGAGTCAACAGAAATAGAGCCGGATATTGAAAAAGAAATCGAGTCTGATGGAGCTAGGGGCAAATAAAGGAAAATCACCCACATTTTTCCACAACTACTACCACTAAAGTACAGTTGAATAAGTTAAATAACCCAAACTCACAAAAGAAGTGTGATAAATGTGTATATAGCTCCAACATTTATGCAAATATACTATAAATCCCCAATGTTTTCATCCATTTCATCAGATGATGCATCTACCAAGCAGTTGAGATTGAGTTACTGTATGTTTTCCACTTCTGTAAACTGACTTGTCAATAAGATTTTACACATTTTTGTACACTTGCTCTTCAGCTCACTTACTTGTTTTTGTCACGCTGCTATACTATTTTCCATTTTACCAAAATCCCAAATCTATAAGAAATGGGTCAACAGATTATGGATTTTACAGCAAATGCATGTATCTGCAAAATGAGTATTGATCGCTTGCTCTGACAAGCGTCGCCTGCTGCTGCTATGGCTGATATTTTCTTTTTTCCTTTATTGCTTCCTGACCGAGGGAACTCTTTTCACATATACTTGCTCACTCATGGATTTTTCTAATTTAATAAGCAGGATGAGTCTTTTCCCTCACCTCGAATTATGTCCATCCATTTGCTATAATAGCAGCTGCAGGTCTGTCAGGAAGCACATGCATGCAGAGGCTAACATGTTTATAATGCCTGTGTGCTGTTACTGAAAATACATTTTGCAGGTGATTTATTGTTAAAGCTGTACCACAAATGGGACTGATTGTGGTAATAAGTGTTGCGCAGGAGCAGGAAACTCAACCAAGGTTAGATATTTGGTCAAAATCAACATTTATACTACATTTTTATTAATAGAGCAACTGTACATAAGTGAACAGGTTAGGATAAAAGCTTCTGGAGGATTTCACAACAATCAATCTACAAGACGAGGAAATCCCTTTTCTTGGTTGACTTTATACAAACAAGACAGACAGAAAATGGACTGCCTCATTCATGCAAAAATTCAAGAACTACTTTTTGTACGATTCTACATAATTACTTTGACATTGACTGCCTGAATGCAAAACCAGGGTGTATCACACCCTGCTTGGTTTTCTACATTCGAAAAGAGAGTTTTAACAATATGTGTCTTGCAAATATTCACTAAATCATCCATGACTGAGTGACAGCATTAGCATTACGTGCTAGCTACATGCAACAAGCTACACTTGACAGGCTGTTAAAGGAAGCTCTGTTTTTGCAGTTTTTGCAAAAAAATTCACAGTCAATGCAATCAGAAACAACTCAGCAGGGAGACATGGCACAAGCAATGAAGGCCCACAGGTGAGAGGTGTCTTCCAGCTGAGGCGCTGCTGGCCTGTAGTTCTCCAGAGATCTACCTGATAGTGGTATCCCTCGCAGCGCTCACAGTGCCAGCAGCATGGCACACCTTTGACCACTTTCTTCCTCTCGCCCGCACGGCATGGGATGCTGCAAACAGAGGGTGGGAGAGACGGGTCACCTGTCTTCCACCGCATGGCCTCCACCTAGGAGAGGAGAGATATTAGGATAAAGGCATGAGATCTGTTCCATATGGCTAATGTGGATTTTATTTGTTTCCCTCTTTCAGCGGAACAGAACAAACATGAAATCATTCAGGTGTTCGGATGACAAAACAAAACATCCCACCTTCTCGCGGGACATCAAGTGACACAAAGACTGGCAGCCATCTGCTGAAGTTGACATTACTTTGTGTTAACAGTCCTTTAACACTTAGCTTTCCCCGTACCTGCAGAAAGTGTGTCTTCAGGGCAACTCGGAGAGCAATTAGCACAAGCAGACCCTGTGATCATTTTCCTGAGTGCTGCCGGGCACAAAACTAACACCAGCTACTCTGGAAGCCAGCAATCAGACCATAATCAGATCCGGCACGAACACGCCATCTGTATTTCCTTCTGTGTGTGTGCGCGGGTGTGTGTTTGTGTGTGTGCATATGTTCTTCCATGTGTGCATTTCATTTGTTCACGCCTGCGTCATGCTGGCGCTACCCCGAATCCCAGAGCTTTCCGTATGTCTGGTATGTGCGACTTTGGATGCGCGTGTTTTTAATTTGTCGTTATGCGCGCGAGTGTTTGTAACTCTGTCGTTATACCGAGTCCCTGAGGTTCAGCCGTTGCCGAGGGTGCTGAGGAAAATGGAGCATTACTGTTTTAAACAGGCACACAGTGTACCAGCGCAACAAAAACCAGTTAGGAGCAAAAACCCATCAGGGACTGAGAGAATGGACTTGATTTGATCATTGACACACATGGAAACACACACACTTGCGGCGTTTAAACACCAATGTTGGGTAACTGGCTGCTCACAAGTTAGTGCTGCAGATGTGTCTGTCAGGAGAAAGTGTACTGTATGCATGCGTGCGTGCGTGTGTGTGTGTGTGTGCAGGAGACTATATTAACACTGTTTAAAACTTTTGAAAACTGTTTGTGTTGAGTGCTGTTTTCTTCCTGTTTATTCAGTATTTTTGCTCATTATTTATTCATAGCTTCAACAGTTCGAGCAGAAGTTTTACAAACACACACATACACACCTTATTTGGTTCCAATAATCATAAATTATGCACAACCCAAAACAATAAAGGCCCGATCGTGAACCTCTCTTCCATTAATTGGCTAAATGACACAATAATAGCTGTAATTGGACTCTGTTTTAATTGTAAACATTAACTAAGCTGTGCATAAGTGTCCACGCACTGTATGTCCAACATAACATTTACCATGAAGCTTTACCGGAGCTGTCTTCTCGTTATACTGATGAGCATTCAAACAGTTTGTTGATCATGAAAACTTTCACCTGCTGCCATCACAACATCAGGCGCTGTGCCACCAAACCCAGCTGGATTGTTAAACAAATCACATACATCTGTTAATTTGTCACCTGTCAAAGTGGTCAATCATGTGTGCATTAACTACATGTTGTCCTGTGTGTCGCTGCAGTCTCTCTCTCTGTCTCTCTCTCTCTCTCTCTCTCTCTCTCTCTCTCTCTCTTTCCGTCAGCCAGGCCGTCCATCAGGCAGAAAGCACTTTGTGTCTATTAGTCTTCTCATCTGTCATCTGGCCTTTCTAATGAAGTCCTGGGTGGATTTAGAACACAAAACACTCCGGCATGCTCGAGGAGTTTCTGTGTGTGTGTGTGTGTGTGTGTGTGTGTGTGTGTGTGTGTGTCAGTGAGTGAGAGACTGAGACAATGGGATTCCAGTTTGCTTGGGCTTTAAATTATGTATTTTGGCAAGGATGTGCGCTCCAGCTCTGGTGCCAGCGTTTACAGGTTTCACATACTGTGTGAGTGATCTTGTGTAGGAGTCTGTCCGCACAGAGCAATCAGAAGTCCAAAAACAAGAAAAAATCCACAATTTCTTGTAATAAAAAATATATATACAGTACATTTTGGATTATTGTGAAGGCATTTTTTGTACACAGAAGTCAGTGGAGAAAGAAAGAAGGCTCAGCGAGCTGGAAACACATGAGCACTGATATATGCGTTGTTTTGGACTTTTGTTGTTTGGATTCTAATTTCTTTATTGCATTTCCTGAGAGTGGTGTGAGCAGGAAATTAATGGATGTTACAAAATGTGGAGACAGTAACCCTTCACCATCTCACACACACAAATGCAGGCAACCAGATGACTGATTTCCATCACTCTTAGTTGGATATCTTGCTTTGCTTTTACTCTAATTCACTTTCTTGTTTTCATTTTGACTTTCTTGTGCAACTGCTAAGCAATTCCTATGAGAGCTCAGTGCGCGTGTGGGTGCGCGTGTCTAAAATCTCACTTTGAGGTGTAGCTTATTGGTCCAGGAGCCGATGACTCTGTACTCCGCCGTAGACCTGTTGGTGATCTGGTACTGGAAGATATCGTATCGTCCTGGAGCGTCTCCGTTCTCATTGAAAACCACTGGTGTTCCGGCACTTCCTGGAACAGAGACAGTAGATGTTGGAGAGAGGGTCAGCTTAGCCATTTAATGTGATACTACTACATATTGATCTGTGCTCGAATGGCCCCATTCTTTATTGATCAACACAGGAATGACCACAACAAAAAAAAAAGTTAAATAATACTTGGTAGCCATCTGATAAAATATAGGATAATGTATCCTCTCATAGCTGCGTCTCCTTGGAATAAACAAAGACAATACAAATCTGAATGATTATAGTTTCTTGCTACGTACTTGTATTAACGAAAGAGGACACAATGCCCTCAGTGAGCACTTGAAATGCTTTTTGACAGATAGGTAGAAGTAAGCAGCCTGGTGCCAAACACCATAAGGAAATTCCCACATTTTGGGGGAAAAAAATAAAGCATGTAACAAAATATAAGGCGACATTCGACCACAGCTACTGGCCACTTAAAAACTGCCTACAAATATGACTGTACACTGCTCCAGGGAAAGAAATTATGCAAATGAGAGTGCTTGCTATCATTCACACATTGTTCATTAATGTATGCTTATCAATACACTGTTATACTGTA
Source organism: Heniochus monoceros (assembly GCA_029783685.1). NCBI lineage: Eukaryota > Metazoa > Chordata > Actinopteri > Chaetodontiformes > Chaetodontidae > Heniochus > Heniochus monoceros. Next base: position 10,610,784 of record JAPZEA010000015.1, on the reverse strand, counting down.
ATATCTAATATTTATGTAGAAAATAACACATTATGCCTCTGCAGAAAGGACTAAATACACAAATTACATACATGAAGCACATGCAAATTTAATGAAGGAATATTTCCTCAGGCAGCGTGTTAAGGAGGTGTGATAGCAAAGGCACTGTCACCTTTAGACTTTAATCTAGGCTGTGTTGTATTGTACCTTTATGTGTGTGTGTGTGTGTGTGTGTGTGTGTGTGTGGCCAGAGCGTTGGCATGAGGGAGGACGTCTGGGTGAGATTTTAATTAAAGTTTGAGACAAAGAGGTCATAAGCCATACACCCCCTCCTCTACACATGCACACACACACCTTGTACACACACACACACACACACACACACAATGCACTGTTTTCTCTCTTCCCCCTCCTCTCTCTCATTCCATCCCCTCAGCTTGATGACTTTTCCATGAAAGGCTTTTTCATTAATCCTACCTCAGGGAACCGGTGCTCTCCAACCTCACACACACACACACACACACACACACACACACAAACACACACACTCCTTCCTTACATCTCTCCCTCTGTTGGTATGACACAGGAAAAAGCTGGGCCCTGCAGCCAACCCGCCGTCCGCACTGAATGCGATTAAGCTGAGCAGTGATTAATCTGGGCTGCCCCATAATTCCTCTTTACCACTTTAATGGATGTTATCTCCCCTCCTCTGAAGGCTTATCTTGCTGATCGAGGCCAAGGATGAGGAGAGGGAGAGGAAGAGGAGGGGGTGGCTATGGATGGGTGAGGGGGGGGGACCAAACCAAATCCAAACAGAGGTAAGTAAATGAATAAGTAAGTAAATAAGTGAGTAAATAAATAAATGCAGGGATTGAGGAAGCTGCTAAGCGGATAAGGCAGATCAGTCTCTGTAAAGTGCTCATTTGTTTTCTAAGAAGACGAGACAAGCCGCCTTCAAAGCCTGCTGATACAGTAAAAACACTGTCAACATCACAATTCACAGACAAACAAAATAAATTATCCAAACCGCTGTCAATAAAATTCCCCGCCCCCTCATTGTAAAGATGAGGTGTTCTCCATACTGCAGCTGACAGCCACGGTACAAAGACAAAAAAAAAAAGAGGGGTTTTTCGATGAGCTCACTTTCTTTCATAAACGGCATTGACGTAAAACAATGGCACTGTTTCATTCGCAGTTTCCACATTGTGACATGAATTCAGTGACGAAGTTCCTCTAGTACATTCCAAATCCAGTCACCCGTGAGGCCGAAACGAGTTCGCTCAGGTCTGAGTGTACTTTTGGAATGAAAATGAAACAACTCTCGACACCTTAGCTTCCAGGACACTCCGCTGCATCCTGCTGTTGAGAAATAATACGCACACGCATGCACGAGGAATCGCCTTAATCACTTTAAATGAGAAAGTGCTGCACGAGGAATAAAGACGAGGAGCTGAGCTTGCGTCAGGTTTTGCTTACTAACAGGAAAACACGACAATAAGAGCAATTATGATTGGCTAATGTGTGTGCATGTCTCTGTGCACACATGCGAATAGGCAACTATCACCGAATACTGTACTAATACAACATACGCAGCTTCAAAATAAACCCCCAAAGTTAAACTTTCCTTAAAGGACACCTGGACACACATGCGAGTGTGTGTGTTTGTTGGTGTTTTTGTCCCTCCGCGCCTGTGTCCATGTGCATAAATGCGTATGTGAGACGCCAGCTGAGAAGCGACAGGGTTAAATCCGTCTGTAGCTCTTTCTTTCCCCGCTTCGGCTTGCAGCGATGTTGCAGTGAGATTCTGTCATAGACAAACCTCTGTGGGATTCCATTCACTACTAGTGTACATCTTTAGGTACAAAGCTGCGGGCTGCATTGGCTCCAGGTAACATAAACGCTCCCTTCAAGCCACCGCGTATCTGCCCATGAAAATTCTCTAAAGGGGTTTAAGCATTTACGCAGAACACTATCAGGCACTGCCGAAAATTCAGCTTACCCTGTTGAATAGGGACTTCAAAGAGAATTGCAAATACCTTTGCACCGCTACATTTTCTCCCCTCTCTCTTTCTCACTCCCTCTCTCTGTCTCTTCCTGCTTCTTTTCGTTTTATATTTCCAAACACAAGCTGCTGCGTGATGTAAAATGTATTATCAGCCATATATTTCCTCTTTAAATGAATAATAACAATAATCTTTGAGTAATTTCTTTTTTATACTGCTCCGTCTAAATAGGGCAAAGCAAGCAAGCTAATATAGAGCTGCAGGTAAACAAGGCCGTGCAATAATGAACGTGTGGATTAGGCCTCTAGTCTATGTTGTGCGATAAGGAAAAACAGCTGCTACTATCCAGGTAACAGCACGTATTGACTGTCAATGAAGGATAAACTACTGTGCAGCTACACATTTGCTTCTCGGTGTGGACACGCTGCGCACACACTCACACATGAAGACACATGCAAACAAACGGCACACACACACTGTATTTATGTGTAAGAACCACAAAGAATTGGAATATAATAAATGTATAAGCCTATTTGCAAAGTATAGAGCTTAAAATGCAAAACAATATGACGCATAAACACAGTGTGATTTAATGTAAGAGATAATAAATGGCTTCATAATGAGCAATATAAATGGTCTTTAAACAGTTTATTGCTCAGTTCACACTTATAATTAATCTGGGTTCCATGTGTGCATATAAAGTGGGTATAAAACTCTGCCCGACTGTGCAAGTAAAACGGCGAGCGAAAAGAGAAAAATTACCGCTGGTAAACATCTGCAACATGATTCAGCTGTGGCCTCTAGCTTTTCAAAATATGCTGCCTTTTTTCCCTCAGCCGGACCAGCGCGGCGAGCCCTCCAAATAATACATTACAAAAAATTGCTCCCTGAAATTATTTACGGTGAAACGCACAACAGAAACCATAACATTTATAATGTTTTACAAAGCCATCAAATAAGTGGAGAGGGGATTAATTGCCCCGGCTCGACCTTAAAATAATTATTGTGAGCGGTGCAACTCTAAACTCCAATGAAATTGATACACTTTGATAATTAGATTCTTGGCACTGACCCGCTGAAGTCAATAAAGGTTATTAAGGCCAATTGCTGTCTAAACGCATTACGGGCAGGGTAAACTGTCCGTCGGAGGCCCCTGCTACTCCAGCGCCAATATGATAATCCATTCTCCGTCCTGGGGGTTTCTTCCCTAGCGCCTGTGTCTCCACTCTGCCATACAAAACCAGATTGGATTCGCTTAACCTTTCCAGGACTTTGATCAAATGAGCTCACACAGCAATAACATTTACATTGACCCCCCACCCCTCCTCCCCAACACACACAACCCTCTCTCTCGCTTTTTTTTTTTTTTTACATCCTCCCCCTCTCTGTGTCTGCCACTACAGACTCTCCCTACACTTCACTACTCCCCGTGCCTCCCTCCCCGGCCACTCCTCGGCACCCACCCTCCACACGCTAGGTCAATAACCTAATCAGCTATCGATGGCGACCGGGCCAGGCTGTGTATGATTGCGGTGCGACCCTCCTCAGCAGCCCATATTGTTTCCGAAGACAGTTATTAAAGTGAGGGGAGGAGATGAAATGGTCACTAAGCGCATCCCCGCACATACACAGAGGCACGCATGCGTGCAAAAGTCAGCCTCTATTACAAATCAGAGGAGGTAAATTTTGTCGCACAATGAGGAAAAAAAAAAAGAGAGAGAGCGCGTATGTGTGTGTGACCAAACTGTCGGGAAAACAGGGAGTGACAGGCTGGGTGAATGGAGCTGAGGAAGACGTGGCCCCAATACCACTTCCTGTTTTGTACATCTTGAAGTATACAAATGTATTGAACTGAGTGGATCCCATTTATTATGAAAGTAGATTAATTTCCTTGATATGTGTTGAAAAGATTTCCATCTGCGAGGCTCGTTCTGCTGTCAAATGGGGGAGAAGGTGTGAGAAAGAGACAGAGATGTGGCGAGATAGCGGGCGCGAGAGAGGGAGAGAACAAGAGAAAGAAAGAACATAAAGAGAGAGAGAGGGAGAGAGAGAGAGAGAGAGAGAGAGAGAGAGAGACAGAGAGAGAGAGAGACGGAGAGCAGTGAAATCTCTTTGCATCCACGGTGGCTTTTGAAGTTGTGAGATGAGCAGCCACAGAAGTCAGGAAAGTGACAAATTAGGGGAAAAGCTGTACTGTGCAAGCAGAGCTGCTAAATCAATTAAAGTCATGCCAAGTGCATACATTAACATCAATGGCACACACACACACACACAGAAGCGCGCACACACATACTCGCACAAACACACAGGCGCAGGACAGGAGAAAAAAGGCGAGATGTGCTCGTGGGCTCATCGCTGTCGCTTCTCCCCCACAGTGAAAAGAGGAAAGATAAAAAATACCACACCGGTATTTAAAATATTCTGCATAAAGCCAAGACTCTCTGTCTATTGTCAGTCAGACGGAAGCTATTCATTGTTGCTAGTTTAAGGAAATGTCACTATTGTGTGATAGCCATGATAGCAGAGTCCTGAGGGAACGTGAAGCTGCGAGCGAGGCAGGTCTAAATGGACTTCAGCACCCTGGATCACAGGGGAATGTAAAAACCTTTAAGTTAATGTCCTTCTTCCACCCTCCAGAAACAACCTTTACCTTACATAGACTACACACACACACTCACACACACACACTTTTAGTGTACGCTCACACACACACACGTGCCTACGCGGCAGCACGTCTCTTTGTTTCTATCACATGAATTCATGAGGTACCAAAAAGAGGCAAGCAAGCAAGTGGACTTGTTTTGTGTCTTTATTTATTTATTTATGTATTTTATCAGAATGTCATTCAAATGGAAGGATGAGCATTTGCATGACAACAGGCTGAGGAGCAGAGAGGGAGCCCCAGGGAGAGACAGTATCCATAAACAGGAGCCAGTCCCCCAATATTGCAATATTCTTCATACGGACTAACAAACGCATACATAGCCCAGCACATCCCACAACACTGTGTGCTAAATATGACAATAAAGAGAGGAAGGCTGGCTGTTTGTATAGCTATTTTAGCAGGATAAAACAATAGGCTGTTTTATTGCTGCGGCGCCGTGCATAAAACAACACAGTGTCAATTTATAAACCCTATTTAAAGAGACATATATTTGTTATTTTAAAATACCCATGGTGATATCAAATTTGACAAAAATAATGCTGTATTAAAATATGCTCTGCAGGCAAGAACAGAAAAATCTAAATAAATAAATGGCAAACAGCGGCTGCACACAGTAGGTCACTTGTATTTCACTAAATTACACTATACTGTCAATTGCCAGCTTCAAAATGTAAAATATATGCAATAAAGGAATGTAAGAGGGGAAAGCACATAATTCAAATAACTCAAAGTAATTTAGAGAAATGTGTTTTAATCTAACTGCAGAAAAGCCACAGCTATCAAAAGCTCCAAAAGGAAAATCTATAAGTCACATCTATGGAGGGCTTTTCATCAGCGTATCAGAGGTCGATGCATGTATGTAAATATTGCTTGCGAGAGCAATAATGTTGTCTTTCATCACAATGGTGAGTGATTACATTTATGCATTCGCCAGCGTATTAGTTTTGCAAAGGTTCTGCACGCATCCCTGCAGAAGATATACTTTCCTTTGTGTGATCTGACACGCGGGATCGGACGAAATTTAGCCAATGAATTTTAACTGTAAAATTAATGTTGCTAAAAACAAACTGGGGGGTAATTTGAGATGTAAAAAATACACAAATACTACATCTAATTTTATTTTTAAAAAATATATTAATACATACTTATTTTCAATTTTCCTCATTCGCAGATTTAACTTTTTTCACTAAAAAGTGGCTGACATTTTATTTGCTCTACTGTGTTAGGTTTAAGTTTCTCCTGCATGACATAAATCCACACTTGACACACACACACACACACACACACACACACACACACACACACACACACAGCGGATATGGTTTGCTTGGCCATTAGAGAGAGACGGAGACAGAGCAGCAGAGAGAGAGAAAGACCTCACATTTCAGCGATGCCCTTTTCTAAATACAGGTCCAAATCACACACTTCATCTGGGCCCGGAGGTGGAGCTCTAGATGAGTTTAGCCCCTGTCTTCTAACCCCCTCACACACAGCCACCCACCCACCCACCCACCCTCTGCCAGGCTGTTCCACTAAGTGAGAGAGAGGGAGGGAGAGAGAGACTATGAGTAGAGGCGAGCAGCGTCGGCAGCAGCAGTACTGTTCTCCTCCAGCCCCTGTCTTTATCCCCGCCTGAGCATTAGATGTGATTACTGCTCAGCGCTCTACACTGACAGAGACAGAGAGCTCCCAGAGACAGCAGGAGCGGGTGAGAGACATAAAGAGACACAGACAGAGAGAGAGAAAGAGAGAGAGGGAGAGAGCGAGGGAGCAGAGAGGAAAAGAGGAGCATGGCTCGTTCGCTCCCTCCGCTGCTGCTACAGTGATACAAGAGTGCCCCCTGCTGCTTCTGGTGTCTGGATGTTAAACACACACGTACATACATGACACACAGGCACACACACACACACACACACACACACACACACAGTCAGACATCCTACACAAACATCTGCACGCCCACACATGTAGAACACATACGGATATTCATGCACAAACTCAGATGTCCGCTCCTCCACAACACACACACACACACACACACACACACACACACACACACACACATACACACACACACACACACACACACAGTTTGCATCACTTCAGAGGACATTACATAGACTTACATTCATTCCCTGGAGACTTATCCTGACCGTAGCCACTACTTGGCCCTTTTAATGATTTACGTTATGGAGACTTGTGTTTTTGTCCCTGTAGACGAGCCTCCACAATGTGACTGGGTAAACAGACTTATGTCCCCACAACGTCAGTAATACACTTCCACACACACACACACACACACACACACACACACACACACAGACACACTCCAGCAGACTGGGCAGGGGCTGTCACCTACATATACAGCCACTGAAAGCATCATGAAAAAGTTT
>JAPZEA010000015.1:10098296-10113504 GCA_029783685.1 Heniochus monoceros | reverse complement strand
TTTGCAATCTAAGTTAAAAACATGAGGTGATGGTTGTATTTACAGACTGGAAGCTACTTTACACTGAAAACTAAAAATAAGCATTTCCCTCACAGTGTGTAGGCCTGTAAACACCTTCCATGTGTTCTTAACTTAGATTGCAAAGTTAACAGAGTCCAATGCTCCTCTCTCCAAAGGCACTGTGCTTCTTCATGCTGACGATGACAGTAGCTTGGCATAGAGACCTCATACAAACTGGCAAGGTAAGACTGATGTCCCTCTGAGTGGATGGAAATAATTTCCTAAGCAGGTAATATTTGTTGGAGGCAGAAATAGCTCCTGTCTTGTCAGGATTTAAAGGGGGAAAAGAGTTGCTCATATCCAAGGGCAATTATTAATGCATGGGTCTACTTGGTTTTCCATCGATACTGCCTGAACACACCACAGCATTTTATACAGTCTTCTCTCTGGACTTCAAGCCCTCATGTTGGCAAGCGTCTGCCAGTTGAAGTGTCCTTGGGCAAGACAGTGAATTATCTTCAGGCGCCAAGGGTGTCGTTCTGTAGCTGACCCTGACCTATTGCCCTTTTTGTAGCCATGCTATCTTGGAAATACATCTGTGACGACAAAATAATAATATTAGGTATGACTGAATATGGCAGATGATGTCCACCACAGATGTCCACAACAATAATTGTGAGTCAGGGCGTTGGCCAGTCAGTGTGTGCTTTAACACAGATATATTTTTAATCCTCAGCTGGTGTCCAATGTTTCTGTCGTGATAATGTACGTCATGGAGATCGGCTGCCTGCTGCTCTCAGTGCTGGGTGTGTTTGGAGCCTGTAAAGGAAAGAGATGGTGTTTGATTCTGGTAAAAACCTGCTTTAAGAGAAAAATGATAATTCTTTCAAGATTTTCTCATGTAGGACTGTGTGTGTTCAGAAATGATGTTCCTTCACTTGCTATTGTTGGTTTATGTGTGTGTGCAGTATGCAACTGGGATGGCGGCAGCCAGTCAAACAATAATTGTCAGAACGGCATTAAGTTACCAAGATGTTTATGAGGTATAGTGCTTGAATGCCTTGTATTTAATATATTTAATTTAATCTTTTAGTACAACATAGTTTACAGCTGTTAAAAAGCAGCTTTAACTATAATACGGTGAATGTGATTTCCCCCTCCTCAGAAACGTGTGGTCCGTGAGGAGTCCAAGCTGTTGTCCATGATGCCCCTGACTGTAACCAGCAAAGCCAACAGGACGCTGCTGTATAGCATTCAACAAGAAGTAAGCAGATATTTTTTAACATTGCACAATCCAGCCAATGCATCCCTCTTTCTTCAAAGTGCAGTGGAGATAAAAGTAAAAAGACTTTCCAGGGTTTTTTTTGTCTGCCATACAATTAAACAGTGTTTCAACTTGTCCATGTATATAAGCTTATATCTCAATTAATGTCAGCGCTGTTGCAGCATTCCCTGAAGACAGATATTTTATAATGGTCCGGCATTTAGAAAATGCCTCAGTTCAGCTCTAATTACAGCACCACCTTTTTTTATTGTAAATTTGGGAGATAAGCATGCTTTAAAGTTCCCATAATGCTTTGTTTTAAGTCGGAGGGATAGTGCTGCCATGGAGTCAGTTAGCTAATTAGCTGTCGTCTACAACTTGAACCCTGTTTTTTTTTGCCCATTTGACAAATGTTGGCAAATTGGCACAATTAAAAGTGTGCCGAATTAGCTATTAGCAGTCCCTGTATGCAATGCATCCATGGATGTACTGACTGCTACCACTAGATTACTTTGATACTGAAGAAAACCTGAAAACTTGATAATTCTCAGGCAAGTTCTGGGGTTTCAGGAGCATCTTTTTTTCTGTGATTTCAAAGCATATTTGAGGACGTGTACTCACAATGGACATTGACTAAAATGATATCTTCAGAAGCTGCAAGTCAGAGTGAATCTAAAAATAGATATGACCAACACACCCTGAAGAATGTGCCTGCTAGCAAGTTTCCACTTCCTTGTTTCAGCTAGCATCATGTGATTAGTTTAGCTCACTGATACAACCAGTATCAGTAGCAGGACACTCTGTAGTTTATCAAGCAACAACATCTGCTGTTAGCTAGCTTAAGGGTACTTCGTGGGCTTTTTCTTAGAAGAATAAACTGAAAGGAAATTGAGGGAGGCTGCCCACAGAAGACAGGCTAACCCAGTCTAACCACACACACATGCTTGGTGGATTTTCCAGTCAACTGTCACCTCCAACACAAACACACAAATCACACACAGCACTCAGGTGGCGATCAGACCTGACTGAGGCCACACCTGCGGTATATGTAGTCTTGTGGGCGTGGCCAGGCAAGCAGGTGTGTCTTATCTTAAAGCGGTATCTACTCACCCTGCTGTGGGGGAATTATTCCCCATTCAAATCAGGCCGATACATTTAAGACCATGATGAGCATCTCAGGTCACAAAGAGACTGATGCAATTTGTGTGGATGAGACTTGAAGGGATCCTGAATGGTCTAAAGAAAGGATGCATCTTTCATGGGTGCAGACATAATTTGTGCTAGATGTGTATTAGATAGTGTAATGCAATTTGTTCTGGTTTATTTGTTTTGGATTGACTTTTTATTTGTGTGTGTGTGTCTTTGTCACCTCCAGTTTGAGTGCTGTGGTCTTATCGAAGGCTACAAAGACTGGGGCTCTTCCATCCCTGCTTCCTGTAACTGCCAATATCCAGGAAAATGCGTGAGTACTTCCCTTTATGTAAGCAGAATATAAGCAGTGAGGATGACTCAGTAGGACTTCTGTTCCTGTAGCCACACTGAGTCTTTCAGTCCAATAAGACACATGAGGGAGAATCTGAGGGAGAAATTAGGTGATATTTTATTATGAATGATAGGACAATGGCCCAAACGATGTGAATAATTATATATATTTTATCTAATGGGATTTTGTACTCCTTACCAGATTCGACTACGGGGCAGCGCCACACTGGGAGCTCCAAAGAACCAGTATGTTTATCAAGAGGTAAAAGATCTTTAAGTTGTGTTACTGGATAACTGGTCCTGTAACTGGTTTTCTCTCTAAATTCTTAATTACATTAGTGGTTCCCTGCATTTTTGACTGTAGGTGTGATGAACTCATACTAGTTTTTTCTAATTTCACATTCTAACTTCTTTTGCCAGCACTTTTAAAATAAACCTGTTTCTTCACAGCCTTGCCTACCAATTTATGTGTCTGAACTGAAGCTTGCATTCTCCTTGGCGATGGGTATACAGTTTGGAAGTGGAGTGTTTTGGGTATGTTCTTCTTCGTTGACACATTTATATGTTTGATAGGAATTTACACAGCTCTTAATTTGGAAGCCAGTTCTACCTTTTACAGCTGTACTATGTTCATATTCAAAATATAGAAGACACGATCATGTCTGGTGCCTTAGCTGACAATAACAGTCACCCAGGATGTTGAATTATTGACACACTTCCTGTCATGAAGTAGACATAGCAGACAGAGGCTCTTGTGGTCAGATCTGATCCTAGGTCAGCAGAAGATCCCAGTTGTTAACCATCACTGGGCACCACAGCATGCGCGTAACTCTCGTGCTTCCATCCACAGGTGGTTTTACTCGTCATGAGCATCAAGCTGATGGGCCAGATAAAAAGGAAACAGGAGTTCATGGCTCTCCTCCAATCCAACAGATACGTTCCTGGTGCCTTCTAGTCACCGAGTACATTTTGATACACCCAAACAAGAGTTCCTTGTTTTGCACATGTAAACACATTATGCTGTAAACCATAATCTGGCTATTTTGCGCAATAGCAACATATGTTGACATTGTAATTTTCTATTAAGACGTGTTAATGCATGTAACTGATATTGGAAAGTAATTTACATGCATAGATCGAAGTCTTTTTGTTTTTACCTTACTGCTGTAAAAACACTGCAATTTAATGAAAGTAATTAATCTTTAATAATCAACACGTTTTCACATGCTTTTGTCATATCTGTAAAATTACGTTAGCTTGCCGAATGTTTTTTTTTCTTGAGTAGCTGCAGCCTATCCTGGTGTTTGTTATTCACAGGAAGTGTTGTCCTACGTGGATGATATTCTTTCTCTCCGTTTCCTTCATACCTGCACACAACAGTGAGTCTTGTCATATATTTGTTTTTTTTTTATTTGCTTTCAGTCGGGGCTGAAGCTACATTCTGCTTTTTTTTCTGAGATGAGTACGGACGTCATCTTCCACAAAATCTGCACAACCGTCGCCATAAGACACGTAAACAGCAAAATTTCTTCAAAGCAAACGGCGTCACTGCGAGCTCATTAATTAATGGCTTTAATTTAACACTTTGTCGACTGGACCAACTCCTTTTAAACACACATATTTAAATATTCTCACTTGTCTTAAGGCTCGCTCATTGAATTTTCAGCATTAGAGCAACCAATAATCTTTGAACAAATAATAATATTAATAACCCTTATGTAGCACCTTTCTTAACCAGTGTTTACAAAGTGCTTTGATTGAAATATAATCGTTTATTTATCGTGGAGCAATGTCATTTTCTTGGGTAAATAATCAGGTTAGACAAAGGAATGAGCCGCGGCTCTCATTGGGACGTCAGAATGTCTTGATGCCTTGTGAATAAGCACATCGTGTAATTGAAACCCTCATCACTCCATTCAGTTTCTCTTTAAGCACATGTAGTGAGTAAATGATACTTGATCATGTCCACTAGAGGGAGAGGGGGACTGTTTGGTTGCACATTCAGTAGACATGCAGTAAAATCCTCAATAATCTTGCTTCCGAAATTTGATTTCATGGTTTGGATGCATTTCGGAAAGGCCGCTGCAGACAGGCTGTGAGAGGCTTTTGCAGGAAAATGGTCATCAGTATTCCTGCAGAGACCGCAATGTCCCAAGTGGTGCAAGTCCCACCCAAGAAGCCTTTATGCCGCATCACTTCTGTTATGACTTGCTGCATGAGCTGCCTGCGGTGGAGACGTGACTAATGTACTGTCAAATGAATTTCATCTGAAACAGCAGATCCAATGTCTACCTGTGCACTTTAACCATTAATGCCTGATATACAGTATGTTCTTGCTAAGTACGGTATTTTTATTTCTGTCATAAACTGTTGTTTTTATTTATGGAATGAATTTATGTAATATTTTGTAAATAGCAGAAATAAAAAATGTGATTATTGTTCCTTTGATGTCTTATTTTATTTTGAAATTGTTTATTAGAGCTGGAAAACTTGATATTTAGCAAGAACTGTATTCAAGTGCTTTTTGTGGTTTAATCCAGTGGTTCCCAATAAAGGGGTCAACCTCCTCCAGGATATATCTGAGGGCTTGTGAGACGATTCACTCACGAAACACTGGTCTTTCTTTGTCCTTGGTCTTTGAACAGCTATTTAAATGAAACCGCCTGAGAAGTTCGGAGGGGAAATGTCTCTTTGCTGAACTTTTAACAACTCGCAGGCATCTGAAACATGACCAGGGGCCCCAACTACACACTGTTTTTTTTTGTAAGGGGCATTTTGCATATGTAAAATCTGAGTGGAAGAAGCAGCTACAGCAGATAAATATACTGGAGTAAAAAATACAATAATTCCACCACTGCAAGTACTGTTACAGTTGTGATACTTTAAGTACATTTAGCTAATTTCACTGAATACTTTTACTTACTCTTTATATGTATGCTTTTTACTGCTCAGTTTATACAAGAGGAAAATAACTTACACAGTTGTCTCCTGATCGGGAGGTGGAAGGACGAGGATAAGCTCCTGAACTCTCTCCTTCCTTTATGCAGGGGATAAGGAGGTGACAGGAGGCTGTGAGACAGCAATGCCGAAGAGGAGGTTTCATAGGAATTTGAATTTGCTGCTTTGGCACCAAGAACGTGTCAAATACAGTCCATTACTTCCCTGTTCTCTGCATTCCCGTCTTCTCCTGCCGTGAACAGCAGTGCCTGATCCTGGGAACACTCTGCATGCCACAGCAATGTGAAGAGATGAAATCCTTTAAGAGGTGAAAGTTTTAACATAAAACTATAAATAAGCATTGACTATAAAACTACACAAGTACTCCAGGAGCTTCTTTAATTAAAAAACAAACAAACCATAGTTTACATAAAGTTTGGCAGAATATGATACATACATTTTCAGAAAGCTACAAAACCACAAAATACATTCTTATTCAAGCTCTAATACATCCAAAAAGTAAATATTTCTGCAGTCATATCTTCATTAATGCTTTTTTAAACCACATATTCTTCTTTTACTCATATCTTGGATCACATGTGCTGAATAACGATTACAAACTGGACTGAAAACACCATTACAGAGTGCAACTGAATTCACTTTGCTTCTTATTTAAACTATCTGACGCCCAATGAAGGCAGCGGAACTGAGTGTAGGCGATGCAAACCTTGTGCAATTGATTAATTACATCATTTTCCATTATTCTGGACTCAGACTTAATATGCAGCTGATGAATCTTCTTTAATTATCACAAAGACAGGGGAATATACTCGTTCACAGTGTGTGCTGCTTTCATGAAACCACAGCTCTCCCCATTGTAAAGGATGGCAAAATCAATGAAGGTTTCAAGGTTGTTTTAAGAAGCAGCCGAAACTCAAAGCAGAGAAATCAGGTGTATTCTGCAGCGTCTGTGAACATGGCGTAGTTGCCTGCTTTTGCCTCTGGACTGTAGACCACCGTGGGGGTATCGTCCTTCCGACTCAGCTGACACAAGATGAGAACACCCAACACTGTTGCCAGTATCTGAGAGGAGAGAGAAACAGAGGCGGCTCTTTACTTCCTGCTCATCTTTTGTTGTTTCACCAAATGCCGAGAGTTTGTTTTTATAGGAGCTGCGATTTTAGAAAGAGACAGAGGGAGGGAGAACAGAAATGCAGTGACAGATTCCTCCACCCAAGACGTGCTGAGAGGTCACAGAAGGAGAAGCACAGGTGGAGCTCATCTGTGGAGCCATCATTGATGTTAGTAGGAACACCTGTGCTGTGCCAAAATGTCTGCTGATTAGAGATGCAGAGAAAAAAGGAGAGAGGGGGTCAAATTCTCTCTTTTTGCAAAATTCTTCTTCTCATCGCCACACAAGAGTGTAGGTTTGGTTTCAGAGGATTTGCTCGACAGTTATTATACACACACACACACGCACACACACATTATTAGATTATGTAGACAACAATCAGTCAAGCAAATGATAAATCAAAATTAAATAAATTCAATGTAAAGCTCTGTATTGTAAATGTGTTAAACCTTGCTCCTTTGTGGATATCCAGCACTTTCTCATACATGTTACTTGTATTTTAAGAGCTCTGTGCTTTATGTCTTGCCGTTGACTGATGTTTTTCACTGTAGATAAAAATATTACATGAATATCGAAGTAGTCAGAGAGCCCTGCTTACGATCTGCAGGTGTTCCTTCCAGGTGCCATATAGTCCAAAGAACCCTCACCAATAAGACAGTACAGCTAAGGCAAATTTATCTGCTCATGTCTGGATTCTGGCAGCTAAACAATATTCAGAGAGATTTTAGTTTGAAACCAACATTAAGGTATGAAAGTATAGTGGACGAAACATGGATTTCTAAAGGTGAGCCTCCCATTAGTCCCTTGTTTTCTTAATTTTTAGTGTTTAATTTGGTGAATATTTTAAAAAAAAAAAAAAAAAAGTTTCATTCACATATTAACTAGAAACATTGTACACCACTTTAAAGTCTTTATGCAACTGAGACTTTTATGATTTAATGAGTTGCATCAATTGAACACTGTTTCAGGATGCTGTTGTTTAAAATGTAAACTTGAACATCTGCAGTCATGACAGCTGCTCTCATTACTATAATCAAAAGCTCCACATGTCCTACTTCAGATGAGATTTTGTTAACAGCTGTGATTTACAGTTAATAAGGGCTTCAAAGTCAAGCGGTTCACTTAAGAGGAAAAAAAACAGAGTCTTTGCATGAAGAATGATGACCATTAGTGCGTATTATGAAGCTGAGCTCATCTGTGTGGAGAGAGCTGGAGGAATGCGTGTGGATAAACACAGAAGTGATAGCAGAGTTAGGCTGGAGAAATAGTCCTCTTCATCAATTTCTAGGTCATGACACATGTTGACGGACAGTACATACCCAGAGTAATGTGACCCCCACCATTATGCCCAGTGCAGCGTTTATGCTAATTATCTCATCCCCAATCAAGTATGGAAGGCATGCCTGAAACAGAAGAGTGGATCAATCAGTGCCAACAGCATCTTCACTGTCACGTTTTTAGGCCCAGCTGACGATGAGAGTTCAGGAGGATTCACACGACTTCAGGTAGGATGCTCCGAATGTTTAGATCAAATTTATTTAATAATAATTTTTATTACCTCTTTGTAAATCATGACGGGCTGGTCATCGACCATGTACTCAAACAGACTGCTGTTTCTGGGAGCTGCCACCTGCAACACACAGACATGAATCATGAGCTGAATGACTAATGAATGAAAACAGGTGCTACTGCGCCTGCAGAGGAAAACAACAACGTTTAAAGGACCAGTGTGGAGGATTTAGGGGGATCTATGGGCAGAATATGGCAGACATGGAATATAATATTCAGAAGTATGTTTTCATTAGTGTATAATCACCTGAAGATAAGAATCATTCTGTTTTCATTACCTTAGAATGAGCTCTTTATATCTACAGAGGGAGCGGCTCCTCTTCCACAGAGTCCGCCATGTTGGACCGCCATGTTTTTTCTACAGTAGCCCAGACCGGACAAACCAAACACTGTCTGGAGAGCTCCTTTCACATTTTCGCGGTAGGTTCCTCTACATGCTTGGAAATTGAGAGATGAGGTGAGGGGTGTTCAGTTGGTTGCAATCTGCAACCTCACCACCAGATGGCACTAAATCCTACACACTGGTCCTTTAAAGCTAACATGCTGATGTTGAGCAATTATTAACTACATTAATTATTAAGTTCACCATATCAGATTTCCGTGGTAGTATTCCAACATTTGTTAAAGTAAATGCAACTACAGTTTTGCAAGTCATCAACTGAAATATGGAACAGATTACAATTTTTAACCTGATGATGGCCCTCTATGGGAAAGCTGAGGGATCACTAAAGTTATTGCAATTCATCCTGAGGGGAACTTAAGTGTGCGTGTGTGTGTGTGTGTGTGAGAGTGTGTGTGTCCTTTGGGTATCATGAACGTCTGTGCAAAAATTCTTGGCAAGTAGTTAGTGAGATATTTCAATCTGGACTTTTGGATTGTGCTATTTTGGGACCACTTGGGGTCCCTTCTACCAAAGGGGGAAAACTGTTTTACTTTGCATTCAGTATTCATTCAGTTTTACCAATGACTATGACATATGAACTGTTCACTACAGAAATTGAGCAGCTTTGACACTCACACACGGATTAGTGGACTCTTCGGTGCACAGGCAGGATAATGAGATGTTGTAGCCCCAGTCCAGGTAGCCCTGATCCAGTCCACAACACTGCAACTGAGAAGGAAGAGGGTAAAAATTAGATTACAGATACAGACTTTGTAACAGCAAAACAAATCCTGGACAACAAATCCGCCTCCTGCTAATGATTAAGTCGACTTGTCTTCCGAGCTGCTGTGTGTTTGTGCTGCTCATATATTTGTTAGTCACACTACAGTGCGTTTGTGCCAGGAGGCTGTGCTCATATTTGCATCCATTTTCAGTAAAATAGGGCCCTTAGGAAACATGTATATCATCAGTGCACATCTCATGCTTTGTGTATCACAAAAACCTGGTTTACTTAGGTGTTTTTTGTTTAATATTTATTTAGCTTACACATTGTTGGTGCTGTTTTTAAGTTTTTAATAGTTTATCACTTTCTAAAGCACTTTTGTATGAGACTGTGCACAAATATATGCTTGAACTACAACATGAACGCAGACACAGACTCACACACCAACACAAGGTTACGCACCTCTGACTGCGCATACATGAAGCCCTCCAAGAAACTCTCACTCGCATCAGCCAGTGGCAGCATGTCCAGGTAATACCTCTTCATTTCTTCAACCATCTGCAAAGCAGAGAAATGCGATATAAAGATTAGATAACGTGCAATCTGACAATGTTACTGGATTTTCTATCGTTTTTTGTGAGTGCATTTGTGATTCACAAAATGCATTCGGTAACAGAAGTTGTAAACATTTTAAAAGCAGTAATTACAATCTTAACATGGACTCATCCAACTTATTTTGTGATTTTAACTGACTGTTCGCTAATCTCTGCCCCCTAACAGCAATTATCCAATCAGAGTTTAGCAACCGTACTGGTGCAGCAATACTCAGCATCTACTGTTTGCAGGGGGGTGTCTATTTTACTGCCTTTCCAAAAACCAATAACGCAAGAGCAAAAGTGCATGGATTAAACGGAATGTTAGCATGTGCCACTAACTAGCCTTCTACCTACTATCGCAGCCTCGCGTTATATCTATGGGGGAATTACTGTAGCAACATGTATCAATATGTTGCTTATTCAAGTATGTTTTTCTACAGCATCAAACCACCTAGCGGTTATAACAACAAATAACATAATTTACATTTTAATTACTTTATTTCTGATACAGCGCTGTAAAACTGTGGCTGTAACAAGCTTTACACTTAAAAACACGAGCAATGTTGTTTCTTTATTTCCATCTTCTATGGCCTTTAAGCATCGTGTCACTTATTTAGCCATCATGTGGATGTTTTAGGTCGTTTCACAGGTTTTTCCTTTAAAAACAAATCAGATGGAAACATTAAAAAGTCAGCTTGAGTGCTCAACCGGCTCGCAGAGTTTTAGTGTTAGCATTTGCGAATGCTAAAATGTTGTCGCCTGCTCTTGTTTACTTCTTGTGACCTGTTGTTTCAAATATGACTAAGAATTTTTAGGCTTGACTCTTCAGCCGTTATTATTGGAAACCGCCCAGGCTATGTGACATGCATGGATGTGAAGCTTGAAAGTGGTTGCAGCAGGTACAGTAAGAGGTGTGGCGTTTAGCCAACTGTTAACTGATCTTTGCTCCTGTCTGGCAGCAACACTACAAGAGTCTGTATATACAAGCAATAAAGCGTGTTTCATCGGGAATGCATATGGTTTATATGAGTCCTTGTATGTGAATATTTGTACTGGGTGAAAAAGAAATGTCAACACATCTCAAAGTCAGCTTTGTAATACCTGTGGTCGCACAACCAGTACTCGAATTTCACATGCAGCCATGAACAGACTGCCCAGGATAATTCCAACTGTAAACTGAGACACACACACACACACACACACACACACACACACTATCATCAAGATGCATTGTGGGGCAGAAGAGTCCTCCAACAGGTTGTAGGCTCAAATAACCACAACATAAGGGCTATATAATAATTCAATAGCAATAACATGAGTAATCTTTATATGACTGATCATTGGTAACAAAACAGTTTTAAGAATTGCCATCTTAATTAAGTTTTCTACTTTTTTTCCTATTTACGTCCAGTTGTGAAAGAAGTATTCAGATAGGTAAAAGTGGCAATACCAGTGTTACAACTTAATTTAAAATCTTATTCTATTATGAGTACAGCAGTAACAGCAAAATATACCCAAAGTTCCAAAAATAAAAGTAATCCTGATGCAGAACTCCCCCCCAGAGTGTTTTATATAATATATAACATATTATCATGACTATTGATGCATCAACATGTGAGCAAGAATGCAAACATGAATAGCAGTGGAAATCAATGAGCATGGAATAAAGGCCCCACAGTGCATATTTGTCACTCATACCTTTACAATCCAAAACAATCCACAAGACAAGACATATGGGACTACTCCAATATTTAAATACTTTTTAGAGATTAATGCATCAATAATTTAATACTCTAAGAGATCCTTCTCCATATGAATATGAATAATTTTATACTCGGGATTTTATACTCGCTATAATTAGCATAAGTGTCTAGGTTTTACATATGACTTATGGTATTTTGCCTATTTATAGACAGATATATTTTTACAATGCTACAACCCTGAATCCGAAAAGGTTAAATAAACATAAATAAAACAGAAAGTGATCATTTGCTAATCCGTTTTGACATCTACTCAACTGAAAACAGTACAAAGAGAATATATTTAATGTTTTACATCAGCAGTATCATTGATGCTTGTAAATATCTGCTTATTCTGAATTTGATGCAGCAACACATTTCAAACATGTTGGGACAGGAGCGACAAAAGACTGGGAAAGTTGTGGAATGCTCCAAAAACACCTGTTTGGATCATTCCACAGGTAAACAGGTTGATTGGTAACAGGTGATAGTATCATGATTGGGTATGAAAGGCTCAGCCGTTCACAAGCGAGGATGGAGCGAGGTAAAACCGTTGTCAGTAAACGTAGTTTGTCTGGGATTTATTCCATTTTGTTTTCATTTCCATTTTACGCAGAGTTCCATCTTTTTTGGAAACATGGTTATAAAAGTAGGTCCAATGTTCACTCTACTTTTCGCTCTGATTTAGTTTCCACCAACTCCTGAGAAAAATATCTAGCATTCTAGCCGCTAAGCGCATGTTCACCAGCAGTCTGTGTGCTGTTTGGTGCTGGGCAGGTAATAATTCTGTGGGTTCGTCATGACAAATGTCTCCTTTCACATTACACATTGTCATTTGTTTTGTTGTTAATAAAGAAACTTTGACTCATACTACATTCTGTCAACTACCCTGGGACCCCGCCATTATAAAAAAAGCATTTCACAATTTATCATCAATAAATAATTTCAGATGTAATACATGTTTCACAGGATATACATAGATACATGAGTTCATGTATTATTACGTTATCCTGTGGCCCTGTCTCATGGAGAGGTCCTGTGTCAAACCAATAGGATCTTTATTATTTTTGTTGATATTTCACATAAACAGTACGGTAAATACTCCTTCACAAAACTTACTACGACAAATTGACACGCACCAAACCTGTAGCTACTGTCCAGCATGGGTTGTTTACAGTCAAACTACAGTGAAGCAGCGTGTGTGGTCTGCTGCGCGCACCGTGCCAGCTTTACGCTGAGTGCACGCACAATGCACAGAGTGGGAGGAGGGGAAGCCTTTGGGGTGATCCAGCAAAGATCATATGCAGATATTCTGTTTTCCATAGCCTATATGAACATAATGACAGCGTTTTATTAACACCATATCAATATTTATAGAAAATGATCACTATCGGGGTACCAGAAACCTTTCAGTTGACATGTCATGCAGTCAAATGAAGTGAAAAAGTAAAAACAACAACAACAACAAACATAGCAGTCAGTACAGTGGGTCACATGAGCTCACTGCGTAACACCTGTAGGCCGACATGTACACTCCCAAAGCATCTTTATTCTTTATTACAGGCTAAATAGGCGATGTGCATAGATCTGCATCTTTAAATGCATTCTGAGCGGTGTGAACTTGTGGGTGGGACGGGGGAGTAGAAGTTTGGATCTTTCTCACCCTGAACTCCTCTAGGAGCCGGTACGTTCTGCCCCCGTAGACACAGACCCTGGCCACAGCCTCGCACACCGGACAGCACTCCTTATATCTGATCCGCGTGCACCGGGGGTGGATGCGTGGACACTTGGGTCGGACGCACACGGGACCGTCCACGGTGCACGTGCACGGACACGCCGTGGGGCTCGGGTAATAAACCTCTCCGATGCCATAAACAAAACCGTGGTCGTCGATGCACCACTTCCCCCGGTAGTCCCCGAACTCGTAGTCCAAGTCGGTCTTGGAGGAGTACTCCGCCGCCACGGCGAGCTCCGGGACGCGCCCCGGACCGTGAGGCGGCGGCAGCAGCAGCAGGACGAGCGCCACGGAGAGGCAGCTGAGCGCGCGGTGCCGCTGGCTCATGGTGACCGACACTGACCATCTGTGTGTCTGCGGCGCTGATGCGCTCCGGTGAGCCTCTCCTCCCTCCGTCACGGGCGCCGGTGACGCCGATACATGCGCGTCAGCCCCGACTGTCGCTGAAATGCCGCCCAGGAGTTAGTCAGCCAGGTGTCACCGGCCAACTCTTCAATTAGTCCACATGTCAGCATGACTTCAATAACTTTATCAACAGAAAAAAAGAAACTCAGCTGAAAATCTGTCTTTCTTGATACTGAAGAGATTCAATACTGTGAAGAAAAAAGGTGTCATGAGTTTAATTTATTCACCTGAAAAGACAGAAATATGAGAATGCATTAAAGGAGTGAAGAGGATTCTGCTGATGAAAAAGACTCAAGGGGCAAAATAAACAAAAACAAAAGAAAATAGAAAAGGGTCCAAAATAAAAACAGCTCATATGTAGGTATGTGTGGTATGGAGCTGCTAGAAACAATGCAAGGTGAAAGTCGTTTGGCTCACCAGATAAGATCTGAGTGTCACGTCTGTGAGAGAGGAGGGTTGTGTTGCAGGTTGCCACAGCTGAGCTCCCATGCCTCTGCTGGAGGCTATTCTGAACACCGGAACGTGCAAATGACTTACACGTCTGGTTTTCTTTGTGGGGATGAATTCTGTCAGGAAAATAAAATCTATGCAACATTTGAAATGAAAGAAAATGTGATCTGTGCAGCAACTCTGACGAATCTGTTTTTGTAAAGGAAGGCTCTTGGTAGGGTTGGTGGGAGAAGTGGCAGCTCAAACAGTACAGCAGCAAGTGAGGTGAGGCTGAATAACAGTGAATGCATGCTTATGTACTGGGTAATGCGTAACAAGTCACCGTGAGATCAGTTAACACATAGCAGACCTTTCTCGCAGCACACATTTTCACTTGTCATCGTAAGGAAAATCACATTAGCAGTGGTTCTGCTCTATTCAAGTGTACCAGGACCCCGAAACTGCAGCAGCTAAATGGAATTCAGCCATAATTCACTGTATTGTGCTTTTCTTACTGCCACATGTCAAAAAGTCTTCTATGGGCCCCGAACAAGATAAAAAACAATGTCAACAAAACACACACAAGGTTAATGTTATTCCTTTAGTAAAAACCAATTTTTAAATCTGAACTTATATATATATATATTGGGGTTTTGTGTAGCCTCCTAACTCAACTGTATCACTTTCAACGCCAACTCAGGCACAACAGGAATCTGCCCCACAGTCCCATACCCCCATGGGCCCCAACATTACCTCAGCCTAACTGAACGCACAGTAAAGCACGGGGTCACATAATATTATTCGGTTGGTTTCA
>JAPZEA010000015.1:9976859-9988598 GCA_029783685.1 Heniochus monoceros | reverse complement strand
ATCTCTCTGCTTCAACATGTGTGCTTAACATGTTCACTGCATATGTGATTTGAAACACAGTTGAAACGTAGAAGCATTATACATGTAGGATTGTGGACCAGGTTTACAAGTGTGTCTATACCAGCAGGCATGTTTCGCTTTTCCCTGTTATTTTGTCACTGACCACAAATAAAATTTCTAGATCAGAAATAAATCAGTGCTTTAGATTATGTGTCTGAGAAACATTACAGAACGTACTGTTCTCACTATACATGCACAATGTATGTTTCCACAATGATAATAATCTTTTAGCAACAAATAAATGGATGAGCAATAATTTCTTGAAGTTAAATGAGGACAAAACTGAAACTACTCAGCTCAAAAACAAAGAGAGAAATGCTGATTAATAATCTGTGAAAATTAACTCCCTGGATTAAATCTGAGGTTACAAATTTTGGTGTTTTCCTAAATTCAGATCTAAGCTTCAAGTCCCACATCACAAAAACGTTGTAGGACCTGACGCGATTACTGTAATGCACTATTTACTGACCTCCCGAAAAAAAAACACTGTGACATTAGCTCATTCAAATCTCTGCAGCTCGGCTATTAACCACAACCAAGAGGAGAGAGCACATAAGTCCAGTTTTAGCTGCTCTGCACTGGCTTCCTGTAACATTCAGAGCTGATTTTAGGGTCCTACCCTTTGCATACAAAGCCCTTAATGGGCCAGGACCAAGCTACATTGCTAACTTGTTCACTAATTGCCCTCTAGAAACCGCGATCATCTGCTGCTGGTTTATTGGAGGTTCCCAGCAACAGGCGAAAAAGAAAACCAGGGATGCAGCCTTTGTCAATGGAACACACCACCTATAGATGTCAGGGAAGACCGCTCACTAAATAACTAGCCACAGCTTCCTGACAGAGGCCTGAAACTTCTGCGCTTTGCCTCCCACTCATGCACTGCTGCACTTCTTTTAAAGTGTTGTATTTGACTTGATTTGATGCTTTATATGTACTCTATTCTTAACTCCGTTTTATTACTACTATTCATCTGGTTTTGCTTTCAATCTCATGCATTTATTCTATATTCATCCTTATTTTCATTGTCTATTTTCGCCATCTGAATTAAGCACTTGTGTGTCGCAAAAATAGAGGTTTTCCTCTTTATCTGTCTGCCTGATGTACGATTTCGAGAGCTTTCAAAACGCATATCCAGATAAATATCTCAGGAAACTTGATGCACATCTTTCTGAGGGTTAAACACAAAGTGGCTTTTGCAGAGCGGTGCCAGGACACTTGGAAAACTTGAGAGCTTTTCTGAAAGGTTTACCCTCTGACTGGACTGCCAAGCTCCTCTCTCTCTCCTCTCTTTCAATTTCAAATATGCGTTGGCATGCCTGGAAAGAAGGCCGCACTTGCAAAGCACGTGGACAGTCCCATCTCTATGCACACAGAGTATCTCGCTCTATCTAGCTAGTTAGCTAATGGAGTCATTTCTCATTTGTAACAGGTATTTTGGCATGTGACAAACAGCTCTGTTGCCCTCTCTGCAAGTCACTTTGTGGGGTTGTCAGGGGAGAGGGCGTCTTTGTCTGCCGGACAATTGAGTAAACTCATTTGTCATTTTAGACTGTTTAAATGAAGCCGTTGCTGCTTTTCAGCCTTTCGCAATGACAGATGGAGCAGAGCTCGTCCAAATAAATAACATTAAACTTGCCCAGGCATATCAAGTGTTTTTTTTTGTATTTTGTCCACTGTTTAATATGTAAATTGTTTTTTGCATTTTTTTTTTTTTCAATTTTCTGAAAAATAAGTGCAACTGGATTTTGAAGTTCTGCCACATTGTCAGGAGTTTCCTGAAGTGAAGTGCTCCTTGACAGTAACGTCATTGTGACACTGTGCTGAAGTGAGAGATGGGGACAGGGGACCCATCTCCTCTCACTCATTCAGTTCACCAAAATAGGCAGGGGGTGGTGGTGTCAGTGACGGGGTGAGCAGACAGAGGCCCTGCGTGAGAATTTCCTGAGATGGATGAGGCTGACTTGGGAGGAAGCGCAGTCAATATTTAACAAAAAACTACTTCAAGCAGACATAAGGAGCTCAGTTTTTGGAAGACAAGTCATTTACTGTTTTTAAATTTTTCAATACCTCTAAATCACAGTTTGTTCAGGAGGTTAATATGCTTGCAAACAATGACTGAAAGTGGCAATAATAAATATTTTTATGTTAAAAATTGGATCACGTGACTACTTGTATGGGGAGGAAGAGCTTGCAGTTATGAACCAACATAGAATTATCAACGCCATTTTTGTCCACAGCAGGAAGCTGTTTTCAACAACAACAACAAAAAAAAAAACCTCCAAGAACCCACTGCCTGCCCGCCACCAAACGACAGAGTTAGAGACGAGCTGATGTTTTTCTCAGGAGTTGGTGGAGACCATAAACAGAGCTAAAAGGAGAGTGAATATTAGACTTCATTAGGTGGACACAAAGCTAACGCTGCTCTGTATCTGCTGGGTGTAAGTTAGCCCTACTAAATTAAACGGCGATAAGATACGGTTTATATCTGCTGCTCCCAAGTTTAAAGAAAGTTATCACAACCTGAAGTTAACTAATGACCTTTTACCATGATTTGCCTCAGCTTTGTGCCGTTATCCATTTTCCAGAGGAAGGCTTAAATTTCATCAAATAGCATTTTTTATTTTTTTTTTTAATCAAACCCACTACATACTCTGATTTCGCTCAGATTTGTGCACAAATGATCAGTTTCATTGTTTGGATAATGGAGCAGCTGCAGAAATAACACTCGCATTGACCACCACGTGATCTAATCAGCAGCTGAGCAGAAATGAATGTGACATTATTAGAGCAAATGGCGGATCGGACGGGCCGACCCCAGGAACCAATTAATGACAGACAGAGCGGGAGGGGGCACTCACTGGCATTGTAAGTAGAAATTTTGTCTTGGAGGGAAGTATGGAGTGAGGAAATATTTGTGATGCGCATAACTACAAATACATCAACATATTTAGGGAGGATTTATACTCTTTTGCACGTTTATGCCTGCCTCAAAAAGGAAGTAGAAAATAAAGAGCTGAGTTTGAAATTGACTTTGGGATTATTTACCCTTGACTACTTTCTCATAAGGCAGTGGACAGCGGTCGGGCTTGCAGCACAAAACGTTTAGAAAGAATAAGACAGACTGAAAGAAAAGACAAAGACAGAGTGTGAGAATAGAGTGGTCATGTCATCTGGCTCTTCTGGCTCTCAAGCATCCTGCAGCCCAGTTGGGGGGGTGGGGTGGAGGGCTCGGTGTCACTCTGGTGGAGGAAGGGGTGTGGGGATAGGTGGGGTGTTGATTCTGAAATGTGTGTGTGTGTGTGTGTGTGTGTGTGTGTGTGTGTGTGTGTGTGTGAGATTGAAGTGCAGTGGCAGGCGATTTGCTCTGGATGGGAGGAATGAGGGAGGGGCCGACAATGCTTGGCTGCCCCAAGAGCACACACACACACACACTCACACTCATCCACTCTGTCCCACACACTCTCAGGGATCAGAGACACTCCAGACAGAGACGTCACCTCTCTGCCCTCCACTTTGGCTCTTTGGATCTCGAAATTTTGGACCGCCAAATGAGCTGCTCCCCAGCTGCGGAGTGAGTGCGACTTTTCAGACTTCCCTTCACAGCTGACGGCGACTTTTAAAATACTTCCCGGCTGAGTGGGATCTGGATCTGATTAGAGTGTGGATCTGCTGAGTTTGATGCTGCGGACATGTAGCTCGAGCGCTGTCTGACCGGGGGATCGTGGATGTGAATGAGAGCTTTATGCGAAGGTGGAAAGAGAGGTGCTTTTCCTGGAGGTAAGAGGAAAATAGATGAGTCCTGAAACTTGCAAATGCAGAAGGATTTTGTTGAATGAAGAGCACTTTTGCCGCTCTGCTGTGGAAAATACTTGCGCCGAAGTTCCACCATTGCTTGGATCTGTTTATGAGGAGGCGTGCAATGGATTGTGGGAGATTTCCTTGGTTTTAAGCAACGCCTGACTTGTTGAAAAAAAAGGAGAATGAATAGCCAAGCTTGGCTCAAGATTAAAGCGCTGTGTGTCTGAGAGGTGATCCTGCATTTGTGTATTATGTGACAAAGTGCATGAATGTAGGTCTTGCATCTTGTGCCTGTGTGTATAGGTGGTCTCACTCCAGCTGTGTTAAGTCTCCTGTGCACCCCCTGACACCCATTTGGCCTTAAAATAACACTCTTCACCAGTCAAAGAGCGATGACCTCGGCCTTTGAACTCCACAATTTAATGGTTTTCCTAAAGCAAATCCCGTGACGTTTATTGAAAATATTCTCTTTTTTTTTACTGTTTTGGTTTCAGCAAGTGCTCAACCTCCAAATCTGTCCTTTGAATTAGGTAAAGCTGCAACTATTTTACCAGTTTGACATTTTAATGAATTTCTCCGCACTGAGGGAATTTGATACACTTTGGCACAATCTGTAAAAGTCAAACTTCTCGGTATATTGGGATGTATTCCTTGAGTTCGCCCGGGGTTGTGTTCATTTGAAAATAATATGTGTTTGACTAACTAATTCCTCGGCGAAGGAGAGCCCCTTTAAAAGTGTCAGTTAAGCGGGGGGGGGGCACACGTGATTAACCGTTAGCTGGCTACATCTGGCCAGTGTTTACACAGAGCCAATGTTGTGACTCTTTAAATGCCTTTTTCAAAAGTTTCCCTATTTAACCCCCTTAACCTCCTCCTGTCACGTCTCCGCCACGGAAGAGGAACGGTTGGACATTTTGTTTTTGTTTTTGACAAAGACAGCCATTGTGTTATTGCCAGCGGGTGCCATGGTGTAATGTGAGTTGCTGTGTATGTTGGCTCAGGAATCCGCAGTCACCTTTCTCCCGTGACTTATGGGATGAGAGGCAGGAGAGTTGAAGGGCAGGGGAGGACGGACTGAAAATTACCAGAGAGGTGGTGAATGATACCAAACTAGACCTGAAATTAGCAGTCATTTAATTGATTTTCTGATTAACTAATTTTTAAAATCTGCTGCTTTATTTTGTCATATATGATAGAAAACTGAATATCTTTGTGATTTTGGACTACTGGTCAGACAAAACAAGTAATAGATTAATCAAGAAAATAAGTAGCAGATTAATCAATTATAAAAATAATAATTTAATTGGTGTTTTGTGTTCAAATGTGGTACATATATGCAATGTGAACAGGATAAAATCAGCGTGGTCGGAGCCTGATTGTGAAACGTGATGGCGCATTATTGTTCAGGTGTTTAGATGTTTAGATGGAACAGCTGACGTGTCCATTAACAAATGGATAGGTTTTGCTGTAAACCAAACTTGCACCAAAAACCACTAAAGTATGGCCCGGTAGTCCTGAACTCAAATCTGCAGAGAAATATCTGACAAAAGCCAAAGTGCTATTGAGAAAGTGGCTCAAAATAATCCCAGGAAAAGAAAAACTGTGTTAATCTATTTGCACCACTCGTTGGTCTTAACTAGGTTAGGTGAGATAAAGCAGAACGGGTAAAGAAAAGCTTCTGGGTGATAACATTATCTATCCTACCATAAAACCTGATAGATTAGTGACTGAAGAACAAAGCCGCAGTCAAATACCCTTTTGTTCTGTGATAAGAGCTGTGGTTTGACTTTTAACAGCATTTCTAATCTGTAAATTCACTGTTTTTAGGCCCTGGGCTTCATTCAACTGTATGCTAATTGGGGGAATGCTGGTATTTCCCCAGTCTTGTTACCGGGGTTTGACTCCATAGTGTGGTTGTGGGAGGCCTTGAGGGTGAACTGAAGAGATAGAGTTGACATTTCAATGAGGACGGGGCTGCACGACTGGGGCGTTTGGTTTGGATTGAACTACAGCCGCCCTGTGACCTTTGGAGGGGCCACCAGCAAGAAAATCAATCTTTAGGGGATCAAAAAATGATCACAAATTTTTAACGAGGAAAAAAAAGCACAATGTACAGCAAACTATGACACCAGTTTATGAGATAAAGAGGTGTTCAAGTACTACAATAAATGGAATAAACACAAATTAAACCAAGATTTCAATTCCCATTTGCAGGCTTGTTATATGAGAAGGGACAGTTAGAAAATTATTAGGAAGGAGGTGGGGTCAGAAAATATGTTTCTTTTTGTTTAAAAGGGACTTTTCCATGCCCAGAGTTATATTTTATTTCACCCTTTTCTTGTGAGATTTACTCAAATCTGGTTAGATCAAAACTGTTACATGAAAAACTGGTGTGTGCACCTATGGCTTATTCACTGACGGTGGTAATAGCTGTTTATTTAGAAGCTAAGTAGAGAAGCTGTAATGATCTGTAAACAGGGCGCACCATTTGTTATATTTACTGTAATTTTGGCATTTTCTAATGTGCGATCTGCGCTACATGAAAGCTATTGCTCTGTTACATATTGAGCTTGAAATCAGGGTTGAGTTAAGAAATAAAACTAGTATTGATAAACCCTGGGAGGGTCTTGCTTTTTCAAAAAGTAAAGTTCAGCCCCCCCTTCCCATGCCACTAATTTTCATACAGTCCCTAAGCACCTGATTATCACCTGGGACAAGCATGACTTTAACGTAACTGCTCTACAGTCACGGTTAACAGGCATAACGTTTGGTCAACAGAAGACCCTCACGTCCCTCACAGTGCTGCTTTTGTGCAAAACATCAAACCGACATGAAGTTCTGAGGGCCCGTGTGAACTTTCTGACTGTTCTCACCCAAACAAGTTCTATTCTGGTGGAGATTTGCATGTCAAAGAGGCAGAGCGGGGCAGATCGCAAGTGGCCTTTTCAACACCTTTAGACCAAAGTGCAGTTATCAGGCCGAGAGTGCTCCGAAGAACATGGCTGCTGAGATAAGAGGGGCTACCGCTGAAGGCGGGAGACACACAATGACGAGACTGATTAATCCCTATTCATGCAACAGACCAACTGTTATCAGCTTGTAAAGAGGAAGAAAAAATGCAGTGTGATGTGCTGCTGAAAGTGGATTCATGCTGCAGTCTTTGAGCGGACGTATGCAGATCTTATTTCAGGTTGATCGTTTGTATTTAGTGGAATTTGTAGCAGTTTTTTGCCTCCCCATTTGTCTTTTTTTCTGTTTTTTTGTTGCTGTTAGTGCTATAGTTGGCTTATTTTTAGACTTAGTTCACTTATTATTTTCAGCAAAGCTATAGCATCACGATAACGTGCTTGGACAGTTGTGATGATGGTCCTCAAGCAACAGAATTATGGTGTCATAAGAACAACATGATGGTATCAGATTGTGCACAAGAGCAACAGATTTTTGTTGGGTAACAGCTGGAAATATCTGTGGCATCATTTTACAGCAAAGCATTACAGTCTTAGTTTAAAGGAACTGTCTTAATTTATGTGCATGTGCACCTTTATCCACCTAACAAGGTTTTTCATTTGAAAGGTTTTACCCTGATGCACAGCGAGTAAATGCACAGATTTGTCCCTGATATAGATAAGATAAGATTCAAATGGAAGTGGAGACCTTTAAATGCTGCTTATCTTCATGTGTCTTTCATGCAATGAGAGATAAGCAAGGCTGGCAAGAGCCACGAATGGTTGTTGAATGAGTGCACCATACTGGAAAAAGCCTGCAATGATTTTCCATTATCTATCATCCTAAGTTTGTCTTAAAGTTCCCTTTGAAGGTGGTCAAGTAGTATTTTGGGCACTTTATAAGCATAATTCTGTCATGGATAAACAAAAGAAGTATGACATACAGTACCACACTAATGGGATGGAAAATAACAGATAACTTATTCTGACTCAAGAGGCTGAATTGTGAAAGGATAGAAATTGTGTGATATGTTAAGAAAAAGCTTTGTCCTTCTCTGTTTTCCTGTTTTAAAAAAGAACAGTCAAGGCTCCTCTCAATATTTGTTCAAGCTATTGTGTTAAACACGTGAAACACTGCTGGGAAAAACAATTATCTTGTCGAGACACAGAAAGATTAACGCTAATTCATGGGATTGCAGGCGTATACAAAATGCAGAGGAATTTACGTAAGTACAAAAAATCCTACATCAGCATGAGCCTGGCCAATCAGTGACAAGAAGCGAGGAGGTAAAAGCCCTGGCTTTAGGTATAATTATAAAAAATATCAACCAAACAGAGGATGGATTGAAAAAGCAATTTCAAAAATGAAAGGCAGGTTCTGTAAATGTGATTCCTAAATCAGCCCTTTTTATCCGCAGCGCCCGTGTGTGATGAACCAGGAGCGCGGCGAAAGAGGGGAGCGTCCTTCTCCTCGGGGCCCGGAGATGGAGCCCCGTGCTGGGGGGAAGATGGGGAAGATATCGGTGGGCTTCCAGAGGAGCTCCACCTCGGATGACGACTCTGGGTGTGCGTTGGATGAGTATGCGTGGGTGCCACCAGGAGTCAGGCCTGAGCAGGTTGGTACCTCGGCCTGTTGTACTGCAAAAATCCTTCATTTGACGCCCGCTCTGTGTCTTATACCTGTCCTCTAGTATATTCTATTAAAAAAAAAACCTACACATTTATTGTTATAAACCTGTATGCTAACAGGATGTGGTAAATAAGGCTATGCATGCAGCCGCTCCGTTCTCTATGCCATACTAGCAGATTAGTAATGCTGCATGCTGACATCCAGCATCTGGCCATGGATTTTTTTCACATGATGTCTCCCATAGATTCACATATTATTTAATGGAAATGCACATCAACAAACAAAATGTTTCTTTCCCCCTGTCAGCGGGAATCGTCTGGGGCAAACATTAACATTTCCAGTCCCTTTCTGTCTATTATATGTGGAGAGATTTCACAGTCAGGCCTGTGTGACTGGATTCAGACTGACATGTTTGCCCCACAGTGTCAGAAAGAACGACACACAAAGCAGCAGTCATCCTCCGCTGATATCCAGCTGCCCTCTCCTCTGCCTGATCTAAAGCAAAAGACGAGAAAGCACGCTTATAACACGGCTGGCCTCCTGGCTGCAACGCGCCTCACTTGTTTCGCGTGGTCTAACTTACAGTGCAACAGACAGAAAATGACAATAGAGTCTCACTTTTAAAATACTACATTACGAGAGTCCGGCACTCCATCTTCTTGCCTCCTGAATCTACAAAACAAAGCTGGACTGAGAGAGATGTCATTTCCTTCTGCCTTCTAAAGTTCAGTCATGTGTCTTCATCCGCAGGTGCAGATGTATTTCTCCTGTCTACCAGAGGAGAAGGTGCCGTACGTCAACAGCCCCGGGGAGAAGCACAGGATCCGACAGCTCCTCTACCAGCTGCCACCGCAGGACAACGAGGTAGAGATGATGAGAGAGAGACACTGACAGGGTGTGAGAGAGAGGGAGAGAGAAGGGGAAAGGGACAGTCTGTGGCGAAGCATGAAGCTGGAGCTGCTGGTTTTAATGCAAACGTGCATAACATGAAGACACAATAAATGCAACAGCAGAATAAGCTTCAAAAAGAGCATTTAACAGCAGATACCAGAGCCAAGCAGAGAGATGTTTTCAGCTACTGAACATTCAAAGCTTGATGAAGCAAAGCAGCAGTTAACACGTCTTCCCACACGAATTCAGCCATTTTTCTCACATCAAACACTCACTCCACCTTCTCTAGACTTCTAAATGCTACAAGAGGGTCAGTCTGCAAATCTGAAAGCTGCTATTTCTTCTTTCAGATTTTGTCAAAATCTGACCAAGGTATCAAAGATATTGCAGCTTAGGACGAATGAGCTGATGGACAAATGTATAGAGGAAGTCGCCCTCCCTTTAATGGACCAGAACTAACATTTTTTTGGTACAGTCCAAAATGTGCATGTAACACGCACTTCAACTGGTCCACCAGTCTACTGACACAAACGCTATATTTAAGTTTGTACTCCTGCCGTACATCGTTTGAAAGCCAATATTTTTGTGATCTGGTTGTGATCCGTACAATCAACGCCAACAACAAACAAACAACCGATTAGAAAACTGAGGCAACTCACCGATGAAGTCTCATAGTAATCCAACAAACCGCGACAAAAATAGTCTTGTTACATTGGCAAAGGTCCAGACGATCCAAGCCAGGAAAATATTTAGTCCAAAACATGATAATAATCCACAGAAAGCTCTTTTATCAACTCAAATTATCCAGCAGTGTGCTCGTCCTCCACATTTCCTCCATTATAACTCCAGCAAGCATGCACACACAGGTGACATGTTGGTTTCAAGATGGCCGCCGCACTCCGACCTTTCAATTCACACCCCACTTGACCAATCAGGAATCATTTCATCTATACAGCCTCGATCTCTTCTTTTGTGTAAATATGCAGCCATTTGCAGCCGACTATACAGATGACTTGTACTTCGTGTAGCCAATGGAATTCTGAAAATGAGGATACAGCGCTTCAGTGGGTGATGTACAGCCAAATCAAGGAATTCAGTACAAACAGAGATATTAAACAGGGTTTGAAATGATAAATACAGCAGTATAGATTGCCTCAATGTAAATATAGATATTTATCTAGATAAATATAGTAAATGGCCCTTTTCGAAGAATGCCAAGACATGCCATGAGAAAAACATACGTAAAATATTCAGTTTCTGTGCTATGTTGTCATTTTTTTATTGAAGTTGGACTAGGGTAAGGCTTTATGCTGTGGTTCCATTGTGTTTTCCAGCTAATAAGTCCCAGATATAGTAAAATTCAGAATGTTACCTTTCAAAAGAGACCAAAACCATGCACGTACACCACATGATTCAAAAGCAGATTTCGGTTTATTTTAGCTATGCCTTGGATTTTACATTTAAGAAGTTTGGCTTTTTTGTGAAATGTTAAGCATATCCTCAAAGCACTACAGCCAGCCCTAACTACACTAAAGCCAGCAGCTGAGTAAAGCATCAACAGTCTTTCTGGACTTCTCTAGTAAAGCTAAAACAATAGCC
The DNA here is from genome assembly GCA_029783685.1 of Heniochus monoceros. Classification (NCBI taxonomy): domain Eukaryota; kingdom Metazoa; phylum Chordata; class Actinopteri; order Chaetodontiformes; family Chaetodontidae; genus Heniochus; species Heniochus monoceros. The sequence goes on along the minus strand of JAPZEA010000015.1, from coordinate 9,977,675 downwards.
ACATTCCCTCAACCTCTTGTGACAGTAAAGCACATGCCAGCCTCTTCTGTATAATAGCTTTATGGTGTGTAAACCAGCACTCCTTTCACATCTGTGTTAATAGAGTTTACATTAGGAGATATGGCGGAGGTGTTATCACCAGAGGGGAGTGAGAGCAGGAGCTCAGAGTCTGGGGTGGGGTGGCTTGCCCACAGAAACACTCCAGGATAGGACTTTTTAATAAAAGACCCTGCATGAGCAAAATCCATTTCACCAGGCGGTGGTGGAGTGTTGCCAAGCTTTCTCCGATATGTCTGTGTCTGCTCTCTCCATGTGGTTCGAAAGAATGTGGGTGTAGGTGTGTATCCACATGCTCCAGTCTACCCCATTAATAAAACAGTTAAGTGTTTGACACACATCGCGTTACTCATCGGGGTCCACATGCTGGGTTTTTCAATCTAGTTACTTGACTGCTTTTCTCACAGAGGCTTAAGACTAGAGGCTTGGGGTTAGGGTTAAAAGTCATATTAAGCTAGGGCACTGGTTTATGTGTGTGTGTGTGTGTGTGCGTGTGTGTGTGTGTTTCTGTGTCTTTCTTCAGTGCATGAGTAACAGGATCCGTCTCCCTCACCAACATTCATCTGGACTCAGTTAAGTAGCGCAGACGCTGCTAGTTATCACAACACTGAGAGAGCTAGCTTGCTAATCCATTGTGCCACTGAACCCACACTCTGGCCAAATTAAACCTGACCAAAAAGAAACAAAACACACACACACACACACACACACACACACACACACACACACACACACACACACACACACACACACACACAC